>CM062652.1:33186685-33299162 GCA_031772095.1 Zeugodacus tau
CATTCTGAATTCAGCGCAAACACAGCAGAAGGTGTCTTCGACGCAACATTTCCCTGCGCGATTTAAGGGGTTAGGGAGTCAGAGCCTAAAACAAAGGATATTAAATATTTGTTTTTAATATATATCATATTATCTGATTTAAACAATTCAGCATATCAAAGATACATATTTAAAAAATATTTTGTGAAACTTTTACATAAATATTCCGAAAACTCAATGGACTTGGCACCTCATCTCCCATGACCTGTGCAAAAAAGATCTTGCCAAATGGACATCATAACTCATGATTGGGTTCAACTAAAAACAATATACCAAAAATGTTTCGATACTATATAGATAAATCTAGTTTATGAACAAAGGAAAAAAGAAACTAACTTTTTTGGTAAAAATTTTCGCCACATAATTGACTCTAAAAAAAATATTTGTAATAAAAATAAAAAATATATCGTTTATCGATAATGTTATTTCAAAGATGTGTGTCAGATTTGAACAAAATTGCTTCATAACTTTTCGAGAAATCTTTTCCACTGTCTAGAAAAATTGAGTTTTGAAGTTTGAAGTTTGAAAGTTTTACATTTATACTGACGTGGCCTGATGGACGAAACTTCCAAAGGGTATATCTCTTAGAATATTACCCTAGTTCGATATTTTTGGATAATATTTGTTTTCGCAATCTTGATCTCGGATAGCAACCACGTTCTACGGCGAACCACATTTTATTCTACGGGGTTCTCAGTATTGACTTCAATAAAGGCAAAGTATTACAGAATCTTTGTCCAGTATATACCAAATACCTGTCACAATGCGTCACCAACAAAAAATATGAGAAATCTCACTAACACTTAAATATAAAAAATATCAGAAAGAGAAAAATAACAATAATAATAAAGTGCAGCAATATTCAATAAATTTAAATTGTCATCATAAATATTACAGACTGGCGAATAACGTTCAGTGTCAATAAGCCATATTAATAATTTATTGTTATGTTTGCCAATGAGCAATCATGCATCACCATGGCAATTGAAAGAAAAAACTCCTATGAAGTATAACGGTGTTTTCCACACAAGCTCAGACACCCTTACAGCACTGAGTAGTTGACGGTGGCAATGAAAATGCAAAAAAAAAATAATAATAGTCAATATACAAAGTGACAAAAAGTAATGACTTCAATACCGCCAACTGGCAGCGATTTGCCTGGAATATGGCACATACCGCGCGACGCGGCGATAAGCTTACACGCATACAACAGGTGAATTGGCGGCAATGGCAGTCATAACGGCTGACTTTAATGGCAGTGATGCTTAAAATGGCGCACGCGATATACACTGCTTCCGCACCAATTCTTACCTACTTTCTCCACACAAACATTCTATTATTTTTATTCCGTTTGTATTTGCTGTATTTTTTACCGTTGCATTGGCACGTAAACAATAACTGCTTTGCTGAAATGTGACACATTCGGCGATTTATTTCCTTTGTCGCACCGCTCCATATTTATCTCCCGTCATGACAGTTGTGCTCTCTAAATGTCTGTCATTAGTCACAGCGGATTTCAATAGCTCTGCAACTAAGTGAATGAAAATGCCCGTGTAATGGAACAGAACGAAACAAAATGCAGACACGTCGCCAAATGTCAATGTGACAAAGAAAATTCCATATTTGTTGCTTTTGCCGTTATACCGCTTCAGTACATGCACATAGCTAATACCATGTGTATGCATGCATTTGCTATGGAAGTCATGGCAGTGCAGGACTGTTAATGATGCATACATTGAGGCGTTTAAGCGCGCATAAAGGTTTGTTTTATTGATTATGATGAAGTGATTTTTATTCGAATACGAATTTTTTACATTTGTTGGCGATAAAATTAGTTTAGTAGCCATATAATGAAATTGACGAAACGTGAATGTCTGACTGGTGGAGGAAAAGCTGGTAGACCTAAAGCTATGCAGGAGTGTAAGCTTTTACATAATGAACTGAATATAAGCAAATTAAAGCGTAATAAATAAAAAAAGAAGAGGAATAAACTTATCTTTCATTACATAAGGTGTTGTCATACCGTCGACGATTTCATTACTGTTTTATTCATCTAAGGTTTCATTCTAGATGATAAGGAGCAGGATAATAGAATAATTAATTTCGATATTGAAGTTGCCAAGCCACGTTCAATTGAGGGTTTCATCGAGGGCGAGGAGTGGACGAATTAGGAAGGTAATGGATCAAAGCTGAGTAAGAAGGTTCCAGGAACATACTCTGTAGCGACTTAGATAATTAAAAATGAGCTATAGTTTCGAGCTTCTAAAACCATCACTTTCAAGCACAAGTGCCTGACATCAAGGTGGCCTCTTTTAAGGTAAGCAATCATCACATCATATTAATGTAGTGTATTAAATAACAGTACAATTTACTGCATAATTAAAACATTTTTTTCTGAAATTCCTTTCAAAGTCTAAAGTCTCTCCCCTGGCTTTTCCTCTTGCTACTTTTTATTTAACTTTCGGACAATACATATATTTTTTGTATGAAATGCTAAACTTAAACAAAGTTCAATTGGAAGTAAAATAATTATATATAAGTATTGTTAAATAAAAACAAAATAACTTTGTTTATTTCATATAATTTTTTAAAATTAACTACAGGCCCGATTTTTTTATGTATCTACCCTGCCAAATTTTGCTCCGTTTGTATGACATGAATACAAAGGCGGTTTAATGGTGTGCAGCCCGATTGTGCGGTAACTGGATTCGCTCTTGATTTTGTCTCTCCCCTGGCAATTCATATAACGTATACTATTCATTTAATTTATTTACCTTTATTGTCCTAAATTACTAATACTGTGATAATTAAAAGGAAATACAATAATTAACTCAAAAAATAATTCTGTCAGGTAAAACAATTAAATTTTTTTCATGAAAACAATCTCTCCCCTGCCGTATTTCCCCTGGCAAAATAACTGGCAGGGGAGAAAATTAGAAGCCAGGAGATACTATTCATCATGACACCCGGACCGGAAGTCGTGAGCTTCTTGAGTCTTGATACTTTCTTGCGTGAGCTTCTGAACATGACCTCTTCCCCACCTCCAGCCATCACCAGCATCAACAAAACCAAAATATTAGCCTCGCAATCCAACTACTATGACTAGCGCGCTTGAGATGGATTCGCCTATATTCACATAAGCCAAATATATATGTACAAATATGCATGTATATATATATAAGATCAGGTTGGCCAGACTCTCCCCGCACCCAAAGTTCTTTTGAAGGGGCAGGAGATTCATATTACTTCTTTAAAAAGTCAGTAAATTTTTTTGAAAGATCTTAAGATTTTATATTTAATATTTGTTTCGTTTATTTAGGATAAAGAATTAATTTTTTATTTTTTATTTTAATTTTATGGTTTATTCATCTAGGAAAGAGAGTACCTTTAATTTGTAATAATATTTTAAATTAATTAGTTGCTTTTGGTAAAATAATTGTTATAAACTGTACGTCTCTAGTTTTTCTTTGGCCGTATTCTCTATGCAATTAAAACCTCTTATCGTAAAATCCCCCATATATGTATATAAAAATTCCATGTCACGTTGTTTGTCCGGGATTCACACCTAAACGACTGAACCGATGATAATGAAATTTTGCACACATGTTCAGTTTGAACTAGTGATGACAGTTTGATACTGTGTTTTCAGTGATTGCTATTTTTAAATCACTGTGATTTTATATTGCTATTGCGATCGCAACATTTAATTTTTTACATTTCCATTGTTATTAATTTTAATAATATCCAAAATATATCTTCTTTTGTGAAAATTACAATTAATTAATTAATACATTTTGTGGTTTTAACTGCTTTCGTAATCACCGTACCCGCATAATTATCGAAATCCTCGCAACTAAAATTGCTACTGTGAGCACTGAACTGTGATTTGTTACTCTCTGAACTGCTATTGCTACTGAACTGCTATTGCTACAGTGATCAAATTAGAATCGCTGAACGTGTTGTTAATTGCACTGTGATAGCTACTGTGATAGAACTCAAATTATTGAATTCTGCCATAGCTTGATTGTAATTCACTGCAATTTACAAAAAGAACTTGATCTCAGTTGCTATATGCGATTTCCTACTACCTGGTTTGCCTAAAGATACTAACGGAATTGATTACCACTATTTTTCCAGATAACTAAGTGACTCCCTAAATAATTTCATTTTATCAAGCAGTTAACTGGAATCTAATTTAACATACCTACCTTACCCACAGCATGGCCGGTCACCTGCCTATATGAAGGCAGGTTTATTCTGTATGTTTAATGTATCACTGGAACGATTTGAATGAAATTTTTGTGTGTCTTCAAATAGTGAATTTAATTAATTTTAATTTTATAATTTGCAATTTTTTGATGTTTTACTATTTCTGCAAAAGTTGATAAGCGCCATTGTTACTGTATGAGAAACCGCCTACAAGGTATATAACATTTTTTTGGAAATGTTTTACTAATTAAATGTCATGTAACTGTCGGTGTACCATATTTTGCACAATCCAATTATATAATTTTAGTCAAATTTGAAAAATCTATACAAAAACTTACTTTGTTTAATATACTAATCGCTTGAAATTATCAATGCAGGAAGCAACGTCCACAGGGTGATCCGATTGTTTATTATATTTTTCTTATACTATGGGATTAGTAGAACATTCAAATTATCCTTACAGCAATTTTTTGCTGAAAGTATTGAAAACGAATATTAATTTCACTGTAAATGGCCTAAATCTGATCCCTTAAGTTTGTGGAATAAATTGAAGTCGCCAAATTAAAAAAGAACTATCATCTAAGCTGTAAATATATTTTTTTTCGATTGAAAATTCCTCCGAAATAGGATGTATTTTTGCACAACTGTACTTCAAGAAATTTTAATTAAATACTTTGAAATGCAAATTCCTTTTGGACTTAAAAGTTTTTCGCATCGGCTTTGTCACTGCTCATTTAAATGGTAATACAAAGTCACTATATTTGCCAACCCGTGTACCGTTTTACATATCTCCTACCTACTCGTAATGGGTATAGCTTCCGGTCAATGCTATCGCCGCCACCTTAGCTAAGAGCAATTTAATTTTATTTATTTGCACTTTTTGTTGCTGTATAATTCAATTTTCATAAAAACTTATACGAAAAGAATATCTGCCTCCACGGGGCATAAGCTTTGGTTTCGCACCTGCTATAACAAAACTCTGGGCTGAAAGCTGGATAAGCTGTGCACCCTCAGGAGCAGAATTATATGAGATTCTTCTATACTGTCCACACATCTACACACACAAATACAAGTAAATGGCTTGCAGAAGCTAACTCATTCAAGTGTGTACTTTGTGCGTGTTTTGTCTTAAATAGACTAACTTTTTGCCTTGCAAGCCTTATCAATTTGTTGGCGGTGCACCGGCGGTTATGGTTATGACATTTGTCACACACGTCAATAGAGGCGAGCAAAAATGTCAGAAGTTCACGAGATGAAGCGGTAATGAAGAAGATACTCGTTTCCAAACAGGCTTGACACCGTGTAAGGCATTTATTAAATATTCAACGGCGCAGCGCCGGCGAGCTTGCTAACGACTTTTTTATAGTACGTACCCAACTCAGTTCAGTTCAACTCCTCTCGTTCACATACGAACATTTATGCGGCAATCACATAAAGCATACCCAGAATTATGCCAACCTATGTGCATGATTGTGTGTGTGTGGATCTATTCTGGTTGGATTGGTTGGCTGCGGCTAAAATGTGGTCAAGTTCTTAATTTGTTATGCCATTCAGGTTTTATTACCGGCAAGACTTTTTCGTTATTCTCATGCCATTCGCTCAGCCACCCGCCGCAACTGCTACAGTTTTTTGTTTGTTGGCGACAGACACACACACATGCACCGCATAAGAATCGGTATATATATACGTACTGCTATATCAGCTATAAGAGGCATCTTATTCTGGAGAACCTCAGTAAATAATGCTCGTTTGGCGACAGATTTCTGTTGGCCGCTGACTTGCTGCTAAGATTGCACTTTTGGTTGCATAGAGCGAATTTTTATACGAGAAAAATTAATAAAATTTTTATTGCCTCTTAATATGGCGAACCGACAGCATTTACAAGTGACAGTCCGTTATAGTAACGGCAGCTTGGTCGTTAAGCACCGTTGAATATATGCATCTATTCCCATCATTTATTTATGACTTCTGGCATATGTCATTTCAAGTGATTAAACAGATGTTTCTCTGCGATAATGTGCTGGTATAGAATATTTATGACCAAATAAATGTTAAAATTGGTTTCGATTTGGTGCTTCCGAAGACAATTAGTTGTTCACATTTGAATTAACTGAAAAAGATTGTAATTAATCGTAAATGGACAAAACAATCCATTTCAGAACATTTTTCGATCAGAAGTTGACAAAGGGTATTTATAGCTAGCTATTATAGAAGCAGTTAGAAAGTTACTATACAGAGGACATTCAAGTTGGATTCAAGTTGGTCACGTGTGCACTTGTGAAATATGAAGTTTAATATGAGGTGTATATATTAAGCTCAACTCTAACCTATTAACGACGAATATGTAAACGATATAAAAAATTAAAATTTTATGTTAATTTTTTTCGAACTATATGGAAGTAACCCCGCCTCCAAATAGGTTTTTGTATATATCTCGAAACTACTAAAGCTATATAAACCTGAAATTTACTAAACACATTTCCTTTATCACCTCATCACACACCATGAAGCTAAATGGGTGAGATCGAGATAACTATACCACTTTTTGAAACATCGTCGAATATAGGACTATAGTTTTCAAAACCTGATATCGAATAAGAAGAACGCCTAAGGATAATTTTTTACGGAAATTATCAGGTAAATCTCTCACATAATTGAATGGTATTTTAGAGGAATCTCTGTTTCTTCTAATAGTGTGTCTCTATGCCAAAAATGGTTAAAATCGGGTCACTTGAAAAAACTCGTTTGGCTCCCATATACCTAATATGCAGGTTTTTCTAACATACGGTGGGCCTTAAACCGCATATATCGGTTAATATTTGGGAGATATGTTCAGAGCGCAAAATTAAAACTTGAGCTCTTGGATAGAATACCATAGCATGGTGGCAAAAGTAGTTGAAATAGATCCAGTTCTGCATACTCTATAAAATGATTTTTCGTTATTCTAGTATTCTACTTTACTAGAATATATGGGTCGAAGCCAATGTGCATATTAAGAAGAAAAAAGAATACTGAAAATAAGGCAGAAAAGCACTGCCCCACCTCTTTACCCGGAGTCAAGAAATTCAGATTTTTACCAATTTGGAAATTGTTTATGTCTACAATTTCCTTGATATCCCTGATGGTTCCACAGGATTAAACATAATCGGTCAATACTTCCCTCTAGCTTCACTCACCTAGATATCAAAGGTTTCATATGACATTCCGGAGAGGATTTTGCACCGTATCAATTTTGGTTAATAAGTGCCGGTCCAGTAATTGCTTAATCTCCATATGAAGCTTTCCATCTCCCGCATATACTTAACGTGAGATATACCTAACACCCTATACCAATACACCCAATAAAAAAATTAAATTGTGACTTGTCCCCATAATTTGAAATGAAACTGTAGATTTTTCTTTTGGATTATTATTATCCTTTTAATTGAGTTTATTTAGCAAATGAAGTGAGTAGAAGAAGGCCGCAATACCTGGTATTAAGAGGAAATATTTAGATTAGATTAGGTATTATGTAATTTGGTAATAAAAATTTTGAAACTCGAAGCGGGCACTTTCATTTTGAACAAAGTAGGTCAGGTCTAATAAATTCTCTAAATTGCTTTTTCATCGCTAAATTTTTTCTTTCACAAAAAAGATAGTCAAATTTTGGTTTTAGGGGATCACACAATGATAAATATTTCTGTATATTCGATTTTGAAGTTCCGATTTCGGAACCATTTCGAAGCTTTGATCTGCATAATGGGATTTGATTCAGGCTTTAAGTTTTTTGCGGAAATTTTTGTTTTTGTACAAAATAAACGTGCATTTTTATTACATTACCTGCCCAAGATACAATGAGCTTAATTCGCACAAACTGAAGAACTACAGGAAATGCAACGAAAAAAGTTGAGTGCGAGGGTGACGTTCAACGGCGATAGGAATACGGGAAATATCAGGAACTAAAAATAAAGTAAAGCCGCTTTAAACCACAGAAATGTCGAATTAATTTTATAATAAAGTGAAGTAAGCGCTAAGCAACAAAAACAATGCGCGTTATTCACACATGCACATCCCGGCCACTTCATTGTGGCGGCAACAGATTATGGCGATTGCCGCTGCTTCCCGGCCATATGCTGCATTTAAATCATTGCCTACGCACCTACTATGGCCTTTGTGGGCGATTAGTAGGGTATTTATTTTTAAGTTTTTGCTTTTTATTGTGTTCATCCTATCTTTGTTTTTTTTTGCGGGTTTTTACACATTCCCATCTCATTCATTTTGGTAGTGTTGCTCGCTTTAAGCCAATTTTTCAGGTGCGTCGTCCCCTCTACTGCTACCCACAAATTTGGAAATGTAAGTATGTAAATTGGCAATGAATGCAGCTTTAAGCTTTTCATTTTATTGCGATTGTGTAAACAAAGGGAATTAACTAAATTAAAAAATGCATTCGGCCGTTTGTTGGACCTGAAATGTGGCGCTTCCAACCTACATAAATATGTATGAAGTACATGTACCACATTAATCTTTATAGTACGACAATATAGTAAATGCAGTTGTTGAGTTAACGTGAAGTCCTTTCTTTCTAAGAGTGACTGTGTCGCAAATTTATACAATGTTTGACCTTGTGAGCTTGAATGGATTGGCCAGAACTATTCACCTTCAGTCATAAGCAAGAAATTTCAAGCTCAGTTCACTTTGTTGAAATGATTCAAGTCTGTGTGAATTAAATTAAAAGTGGTATTAATATATGAAATCCAAAACTGTGGACGCAGAACAATTTACTGACTTGTATACTAAAATTTTGCTTTAGCATTACTAAAATGTTTTTACATAATGATTTAACGGTTTCTTTAGGGCCTTGCACAGTTGCCGGACGTGACGATAGTCCACGATCTCTTATTGACAGACCGCCCACTAAAGTTTTCCTAACTATAAAAACAGTAGGCAACTGCATCAAAGAGGCGATGATATCTAATATTGGACTTAAAAAAGAACTTGCACGACAACCGGAGTACCCTGAGACCACTTTATATCAACATTTTGTGCTGTTTAAGCGTAATCAGAAAGTTTTCTGCATAGATGAATCCTGAACGAAACATGAATCCATTGGTGCGAGTACACACCAGAATCAAAAAACAGCCGAAACTCGAACTTCGGCCAACGAATCTGTTCCGAAGCAAGCCGACACTATCCGATTGAACTGGATTGATTCTGGAGAACGGCAAAACGGTAGGAAGTAGGAAGAAAATCCCTTTATTTTATTATCATAGACAGGAAGCTCTTACAGAAGCCACACATTGAGATGTATGAAAGTGAGAAAGGCTTCATTAGCCCTTTACTGCTTTAAAGGGACTATTGAAAGGAAAATGTGGGTACTCTCACCAACAGTGGTTTCCTGGTACTATGATACCATAGTTAAGCCAACATTGTTTTATGGAGTTGTCGTCTGGTGGACGGCGCTCCAGGAAAGGATTACACCCTCTAAGCAGTTGGAGCGACATCGTCCAGAGGGGCGTCTCTGAGTTGGAATCTGATTTTGCACTAAGAATCAACACCAACCTGCTGCCAGAAGTATGGTAGCTTGAGATCGGTACCAATAATGGAGAACAATCAGGTTTTTCACGGATGGATCGTCGCTTTTTCGTGGATAGATGGGGGGGAGGAAGCTCTCAATTAATGGCTGTCATTAAGATAGCAGTAGACATACTGCGGCATCCTTCCCTGGAGAGTGTATAATGCAAAGAAGACCAGAGAGGGAGAAGGGTACCCTAGCGACATTGACGTCGGAGTGGAAGCGAAGGTTTGGTAGTCCGTGGTCCACTTACGCTAAAATGCTAGACTTTGCCACTTACTACGATTGGAGCTCGCCAACACGCGTTTTATATATTATTAGGAAATAAAACTCCATTTATTACCATTTTGAATCAACATATGAGCTCAATTGCTCTCTGGATAAAGTATATAATCTAAGCAAGAAATCAGGAGCTACACAAGGTATACACACATCATTCACATAATTCTTGAAAATGTACAAGACAATGTATTTGAAAAATTATAGACTGCCCGCTTTCTAGTTAAATTCTTAAGTTTATAAAAGATGCAAATGCAGGTAAGTACGATTAAAGCCTGATAAACTAAACACATTAATCTTTTACACTAAATTATCCTTACTCACAAAGTCCTTTGCCTGTTGTTGCGGCCCAAAAAATACATAAAAAACGCAAAAAAGGTCTCAAAAGCTCCATCTAGCACATCGTAAATACTAAGTGCGTAAATTTGTTCGCTCGCATGCATCCATAAATATAATATAATGGAAATGCATTTACAAAATTTATGCTATTTAATTATTGTTGCCCACCCTTAAAGCCAGCAACAACAGCAACAATATTACTCCGACTTTGGCCGGCATGTGCCCTTGCGCATAAATTTTCTTCGACCATCAGCAAACCACAATCTAATCGATAGCAACACTCATCGAACGCCCATTCAAAGGACTCAAAAAATGCAGCTTGGACACCTCGCTGCCGGTTGAAGAGCTCTTGTGATACTCGTTTTCGGACCAGCTACTGTGATAACGTATCTTTTTACGATGCGCCAGGATACGAAGCCACACAGACGCACCGGCCTTAATGTATGGCCCCACAGAACTGTTTGTGGAGTGGTCACGAATTGGCAATAACTGTCTGTTGGACCGTCGTGTGAGCGCGTATATATCTATGGTGGGTAGATATATATCGATGTTTTATGACTGACAGATTGTTGTTACCAACTCGTTGCACTGACTTTTACCAACTGACCGGCTTCTGTGCTAATGTTCGCTTTGCAGGAAGGATATTAACCAATTTCCAAAAGTAGTCTCATTAGCAGCGAAACCGCCGTAACCTGTGAGTATGCAGCTTCGTCGAAGTCGCTTAATTGCAGCTGCCTACCGAACTCTTCTGACAAGCGCTCGCTCGCTCGCTGCCCAGTCAAAGGGTTAAGCAAAAGTTTACGCACCGAAGCGAAGTCAAGTGAATGCAGTGTAGGGAAGATGGGGTGCGCGGCGCAGCGACGATAAGCAATTGCAAATGGCTGAAGATGATTAGCCATCCGTTTTTGATGAGGGGTTTCGATATCGTGCGTGTAAAATTATGCAGAATTTGCATGTATAAAAGTTAAATATGTTGCAAGGCACCTTCGTGGCAGAGCATTATCATTAGTTTGGCGTGCTGAGGAGGGAATTTCGGTATCGTAAACCCACATAAGGCGATGCAGACAATGTCTTCGCACGGCAGTTGTTGCGCTGTGCATGCAAATTCATATCCAGCATAGGGGTTGCAACTTGCCACTAAGTGCACCTGTTTGTGGCAAAGAAGGGCACAACGGTCTATTGACTGCTAATGAAAATAATGAAATGCAAATTAATCGGGAATAAGTACCCAAGTTTGAAGAAACCCCTACAGCTTTTACATACCTCATATAAGGCAAAGCATATTTATTTTTGCAACGTATTTTCTAAGAAAAAAGCTTATGAGAAGGCCTTACGATTTCTAACATAAAAGTGATGAGTACTGAAAGGAAAAAGCCCGGACTATGCATATGTCAAACAGGTATTAATTAGAGTCATAAGTTATAAGGGTGCTTATTTCGCTGCTGCCGTAGTTGCTTGAAGTCAGTAACTATCACTTCCATAAATTCGTGAGTTGAAATCTTACTAGCCAAATAGTTCAAATTATAAGCATACTTCAGCTTTCAGGTAGAGTAAGTGACTTTAAACCTAGGCTGAAATACTACCTAGTTTAATTCTAACTTAAAAAGTGGTTTCCATAAAATCCACACGATTTTAAATTTATAAGTATCACGATGCTCCGCAATTACAACGATGAATTAAAATCGCATGAAAAAAATCGGAACAAAAATAATTTTTGATCATCTCTGAATTATGGTCGCCTTAACACATGAATTAACAGTACTTGTTATAATATTTGACTGTACCGTATAAAAGTACTTATGCCAGATTAAGACCTAACAATGGACCATGGAGTATATGCCTAAGTATGATGAACATTTAAAATGGTAATGCGAGTGCTCAGCATTCAATTAATATGATGAGAAGTATAATTTGCGTCGGATATTTGACTGACGCAATGGAAGAAAATTAAAGACTTCGCTGGGATTACCAGGCACAATTAACCTATTGCTGGGGCACTATCTTATATATCGCCTGCCTTATAATACTGGCAATGTTGGCATTAAGTCCAATCGGAAGTCCGATATATGCCACAAATCGTCCATCAAAGCAGGAAGGCACAATCTTCCAGCCGCCACTAACTTCGAGTGAGACTCGCCAAATTATGGACAATAACAATAACACTTTGAAGATCTTTCTTGCTCGTGGTGAACAGCTCCGTCTAGATGTTGCCCGCCCTTAGGAAGGCTCAATCTAGCCGCAATCATAAAGCGTGCTTACTGGTCACTGTCTAATAGGCGACACGCATGCGTTGAGATTAGGGATCAAGCCCAGACGCTAGTACTGTACGCCAAAAGTGCTTGGAAGACGGCGAAAGAGAAATAATCGAAGCCACTTTCCTCCTTCAATGTTCAGCATTCTCCAAAATAAGGTTCGAAAACGCTTCGTTACACTCACCTTCGACCTGAACCCAGCGCAGTGACTGGATTCGGCATTAGCTTTGAAGATCATTGTAATAGAGTCCAAGCGCTTTGTCCCTTTGAATCATAGTATCTTGGCGATCCGTTAGGAATATTTGAGTGCCACAAAGGACAGTCGGAAGCTGTCTAAGTGAGACTCTCTGCAATTACGGAGATCTATCTCCATCTCCATCATAAAAAGATAATTAACATAAGAACGTATATTTAAATCTCTTATTTCGAAAGTTCTCATAAGAACATGTTTACTTTTATCACACGCTAATTTAGGATATTTTCGCATGATTATTTTTACAACAATGTAATTTGATACTTGTTGCAAATTCATGTGTGTAATTGAGCGTGAGAGTTTCACAAATTGGGATATCGCAGTGATTTTTACAACGAGGTGAAATATGAGATAAGTTACATTAACAAATGCGCACAATTTCCAGAGGTATGTTAGAAAGAATTTTCACATGCTCATTGTAGAATGCTTCGAACGCTCACCCCTACATACATGTTGTAATATTATTATATTTTCTTCATGTAGGAGAATCGACTATTCGTCAATTATTTTAAACACGACAATTTATTAAATATAAACTTTTATTTATCGTATAATTTGTGATAAAATTTCCAGCTTTTACTTTCCATAAAATTGATAAAGATTTGTCATATTTAACTCGCACTATGTGCATACCATGAAGTCTGCTTTTTAATTAAACAATTATAACAATTAAACAATTATTCCGCTCTGTTGAAATGCTTGTGGTATTGTTCCACATAACTATATGACCGTTATTAACATTTGATAAGGCCAAGATTAGATATCAGCAACGCTTGAGCTTTAACCTTAACGTGCAGAAGCATTTAACTCACGCTGATAGTCAATGTGTGGGCTTTTACACACGTGCATTGCTCGACCCAAACATTAAACTCTGCCTATGGCTTTATAAAATTCACAATAACTTCATAACCAATATGTGTGTACGCGCCAGTACCTTGCCTGCAGTATATCGTCATATGTGTTACTTTTTATCAAAGACGCTATGCTGCTTTACCAACAAGCAAGCCAGTAAGACGCATAAGTGCGCTCCCCGGTTCTCTCACATACACCGGGTACTTACATTTACGGTACACTGTTACTGGCATCAGGTTCAAGCAGAAAAATGCCACTAAATTCCCAAAAGAGCGCCCATTGCATGCCTACACATAGTGAGCAGAGCGCCTGGCAACCAGGTGGCATGTCTGTCCCCGGCCGGTCTGTCGATGCGTTTAATGGTGCGCCGGTTAGCCCCAGTCGAATGGTTTCCCACTTATGGCGGGTTGCGACCTGACCACATGTGCGGCTAGCCTCAATTTCAATTGCCAATTAATGTCTTAACGTCTTAACATGGCAGCGTTGCCACATATTGCACGACTGCGAAAAGGCTAAGTGACGGAACATTTTGCACGCATTGGAGGTGCCTGTGCGGTGCGGTGGGTGTTTTGCGTGCAGCAACGCATTTGAACGGTGGGTTGAGGTTTGTTATGGCGCTGATGGTGCTGTGCAAACGGAAACATCATTGACGATGTTGGCTAATGTGCCTCGGCCACACTTGTCAACTGCACCATAAAATTTCTACATACCCGCCAAAGTGTGGTGTGTGGCCCCTATTAGGGTGTTCTGTATTTTTTAGAAGTAGAATAAGTAATTAAGTGAATTTTCCTAAAAAGTTCTTGAAATCATTTTATTGTGAAGTGTTAAAGAGACCGTCCCGCGACCTAAGGGATCTTCACATAAACAGTTTTAAAATTGGGACCAGTTCTGAATTTTAAGAGATAGGATTGAAAAATTGGTTCTAATGATTATTATCTAGAGCCTACTTGTTTTATGGAGAGAACTCTGCTTGAGTTTGTGAAAGCTGTGAAAAAGACTGAATCGATGAGGAGGGAATTTATGTTCATTTCGTAATATTCTTAGCCATCGAAAGATAGGTCGTGAATTGCTATGATATTTATTTAGTTGGGATATATATCACTTGCTGACAAGGTTAAAGTATGCGGACAAACGTTTCCGAGACGGTTGAGACCTCAATTTGTCTTTTGAGGGCTTTACGAATCTAGCGCCTGGAGTTTCGAAACATCAGTTTAACGTTTGGAAACATTCCCAAAGAACTTACATTTTTCCTAAGGATCATCCCTATTACGAATGACCTGTGTATATGTTTGTAACCTTTTTGCGTTTCATCTACGCCATATGTGTTCCACCTTTGTGGCGTTGCTGTCAGTGCTGATTTGCGGCTTTGCATGTCGTTCCACTTACCAGTTACAAACGTCTGTTGCTAGCTTGAGAAAGTGCCGAAGCGTTACAACGCTGCCTGTTTTTCTCTTTGTATGTCATTAAGCTCCGTTGCTCTCAACATACAGTACAACGCTTATGGCTTGACCTTGTTTTATTGTTGATCAGGTTATTTGCTTGGTTTGCTCTTGGATTTAACCGGTTGGTTGAGATTAACTTGTTTGGCCCGTGGTCGTCTGCTGGAGCCTGGTACTTCTCTGGAGCACCCTTTTTGGCATTTCACTCGTTTACTAGTGATAATTTTGTATGCTCCTTTTTTCTGTCACTCCATCAACAACAACTGGTGTCAGCTGCCATAAAATAAAGTTATTGCCGCCTTAATTCATCTATGCGAATTGGTGTTAAAATAACCTGGGAGAAAGTATTAAATAACCGCACATTGCATGGTCAATATTTTATATTTCTTCTTAAAATATTGTAACACGCATAGTTCATAGGCGAGGCGCTTCGATAAATAGTTCGTGCATGTGGCACACTCATTGAAACTTTAATACGCTAAATACTCGGAAGTCAATTAAAGCGGGCGCCAATAAAAATGTCCTATGCGATAACTTGTTAAACGCGTCACAATGGTGTCCTAGTCCATTATATTTTAATCCCATAATAAGCTTTAATTATTATTTCAGCTGCATTATTGCACATAGCTTCCGCATCCTTTGCATGCGGCAGGGTGTAGGAATGTCAATATTTCAATTAAAACAACACGAAATCCGCCATAATTATTGAATGATTAATATTTGCCCGAATCGGGGTCATTTGCATGCAATTTAAATAATAAGTGTTATTATATTTCAGCGACATGAAATATTCATTAATATGCTCGCATTTCTGTCAATATGTACGACTTGCGTGTTGTTAAAGTGAGCGGAAATTTAAAATTAAATTTTGTAGAGTGATTAGAAATTGCATGGGAGATTAACTAAAATCAACTTTATTTTAAAGGCAGATAATGTCAGATATTTTTGAGTCTAATCAATAATATTTGAAACATATGACATACTCTCTTAAATTATCTATCAATGATATCAACAAAGATGTTAAGAGAGTATTATAGTTTTGTTCACATAACGGTTTGTTTGTAAGTCATAAAACTATACGGGTTATATATGTATATTAAAATGATCAGTATGACGAGACGAGTTGAGATCCGGATGTCTGTCTGTCCGTCCGTCCTCAGCCCTTATCCCTACTAATATTATAAATGCGAATGTAAGTTTGTTTGTTACGCTTTCACGCAAAAACTACTGAACCGATCATCATGAAACTTTGTACATATACTCTTGAAGGTACTAGAAGCAACATAGGGTACTTTATATAAAAAAAAAAATTTTTACGAAAAAATAAAACAATTGTTTGTCAAAAAAATCGTCAAATTTAGCTACTTCAGTAATGAAGTTTTACAGTCATGAAGTTTCAACCCTGAATACTGTAATACCGTCCCATTGTATTACCGGCGGTAACGAAAATATCTAATTCAATTGAATATAGTTTCAACTGTTTATAATTTTTCAATATTTATTGTAACTTTCTTCTGTCGTTACATGCAGTATAAAACTATTCCAATTTTTGAGGTTACGATGGTTGGAAAAAAAATAAAAGAATAAGGAATGTCGAGCCCTCGACGAGACAATATGGATGACTTTGATAAAGAAATTGCACGAGAGCTAGATTATGATTACATAGCACTGCAACATCAAGTGACAGAATTAGTTTCTCAATTACTTCCAGAGCAAAATCATGTTTTCCATCAAGTTTTACGTAAAATAGACTCCGGTAGTGGTAGTCTTTCTCGATGCACCAGGAGGAACTGGAAAAACGTTTTTACTTAACTTATTATTAATGTCCGTCAGAAAAGACAAAAAAATAGCAGTTGCCGTAGCTTCGTCAGGTATTGCCGCGACGCTATTAAACGGCGGTCGTACGGCACATTCCGTTTTAAAATTACCATTGAATTTGGCACAGGAAGATTCGCCCATCTGTAATTTTAGTAAAAAATAGTTCACGAGGTAGAATGCTGCGAGAATGCAATCTTTTAGTGTGGGATGAAAGTACAATGTCTCACAAGAAGGCTATAGAAGCTTTAAACCGGACCCTCCAGGACTTGCGAGATAGTACAGATATAATGGGAGGCATGGTAGTTTTATTGGCTGTTGATTTCCGTCAAACCCTCCCAGTGATTCAGAGGGGGACACCAGCAGATGAAATTCAAGCGTGCATTAAATCGTCAAGCTTATGGTCGACAGTTGAAAAACTCCGCCTGAAAACGAACGATGAGGGTGCATCTTCATAATGACGTGGATTCAGGACTTTACGCAGAATTCTAAATGTTGTTGAAAATTGATGATGGTTGTTTAGACGTTGACGCTGAAGGCTACATATCACTGTCAAGAGAATTTTGTAATTTAGTAGAAAGTGATGTGGATCTCATTGCTAATGTTTTCCGGAATTACAACAAAATTTGTGTAGTGATCAGTGGTTGTGTGCAAGAGCAATATTAGCACCAATAAATGAAATCGTTAATAGGATCAACACTGACATCTTAAACGAGGTTCCGGGAGAAATGAAGGAATATTTGTCAATGGATACAATTATGGATACGGAACTAAGTACTTCATATCCTGTGGAGTTTTTAAATTCACTTGAACTATCGGGTGTACCGTCACATAAACTTCAATTGAAACTAAATGTACCAGTAATGCTTATGCGAAATCTAGATGCTCCTCGGCTATGTAATGGAACAGAGCTTCGGATAACAAAATTGGGACAAAACATACTTGGTGCTACTATTTTAACAGGTGTCGGTAAGGGAAATAGTGTTATAATACCTCGGATACCGGATAACTCGGATATATTTTAACATTTGTTGTTGCATTTCAATAAGCATATATTAAAGTGTTGAAACTTCTGTCTGTAGTAATTTTTAAAAATTGTTGATCTCAGCCAAACAATCAAATGTAGTTATCAAATTGACTCATTTCTATTATTATACCCTTACCTTTATCTCTCATACTTATTTAATGACTCCACTGCGGGCGAAGCCGCGGGTAAAAAGCTAGTATACTATATATATTGATTCTCGATATTCTAATGGACTCAATGCCGAATATGTGGAACAAATTATATTTCATCTTAATAAAATTACATAAATAAATTGCGTGAGTATAAAATGTTCGATTACACCCGAACTTGACCCTTCCTTACTTGTTCAAATACCTTGCATTTTACATAAATATTTTAATATGAAAAATATTTAAAACATATATTATTTTATACAAATATTCATTCAAAGCAGGACAGCTCGCAGTGAAGAAAATATAGCAGCAATAGCTGAGAGTGTCACGAAGCAGCAAGTCGGTCTGACGTATGGAACGAATTGGTGCATTTTACGTCGATATCTTAAATTGAAAGCGTACGAATAGCTTGTGCAAGAATTGAAGTCGTTGGAACTTTCCAAGCGACATCGCTTTGCTCCATGAGCTCTTGAAAAGTTCCAAAATTATCCCACGTTTTCGAGTTAAATCCTGTTCAGCGTTGAGACCCATTTCTAGCTCAATGGGTATGTAACGAAGAGCAACCTGAAGAGATTCAAGAGTAATCATCGGTCCATATTTCTTAAAAATGATACCGTTGAGAACGGAACCGTAAATGGCGACCGTTATCGCGGACATTTGGTTTCAAGTAGACGGCACTTCCCACACATTATATCAATAAATGGATTTATAGAGAGAACACTTCAATGATCAGACAATTTCACGTTTTGGGCCGGCTTGGGCTTGGAGAAAAACATTACGTGTTTCATTTACCAGTTACCAGTCGAAATGATCGAACGAGTTATTGAAAATTGGACTCAGCGAATGGACCATCTGAGACGTAGCCGTGGCCAACATTTGAAAAGGATAATCTTTAAAAAATAAATGCCAAAGATGTTCTTTCGAATAATAATAAACATTACCCACTAAATTAGAATTTTCTGAGTTTGTTTCTTTAAAAAAGTAGGGAACCTCGAAATGGATCACCCTTTACAAACAACCTTGGAGGAATCTTCACATCGAAAGCGTCATTTTCAATCAAGTCTGGCAGACAGAAAGGTCTTATGATAGCGTCTTGTTTTCTCCTAAGCTAAAGCCATTAAATTCCATGTCATTAAAGCACGAAACTATGGAAACCCTACGAAACCCTAAAAAATTATTGAGAGTTCGCTCTTGGTTTTCAATGAATTAATTTCCATGGAATACATTATAAACTTGTATACCCGGTATCACTTAACTTTAAGTTGAACCATCTCCGGCGAGAACCCATTTTCGTCCTTGAAGGACTACTTTTGAAATACATTTAATTGGTTCTGTCATATCCGCTGCCGAGTTGGAATGACATTCATTGAGTACAGATATACGTAATCATATATCATATCACTTCTTGCCTCATCGTTTAACTTAGAACAATGATTATTGCTTACATAACCACTCTCTAAAGAAGGCACAAGAGTGTAGTAGTAAGAGACATTGTAAAGGTTAAAGCGAGTGATATTATCAAGTGGCAGTCAGCGCCGTGAGTAAATATTTAGGCAACCAATTAACGCAAACTTATCTAGACACGTCAATATGGCAAACGGCAAACCAGCCGGGCTGTGCATAAACACTGTAAACAAGTAAACAAGTTGGCTAACCAACCAAGAGCAATCAAGCAGCGGCCTACGGCGGCTGTCCGACAGACAGGTCGCAAATCGGTCAGATGCGGTTGCACAAGCTGGAATTTGGTTCGCATGCACCTTTTTGGCCACCATTTATTTTTAATTATTTGATCTTTCTCATTCATTCATCAAAGTATTAAAGACCAAGGCCACACTTGGGCGTTTTTGTTGTCCTCAATGTTACGCATTAATACTGGGGTTTCGGCGGCTGTTTTTCGGCAGCTTTTGTATAGCCTGCTCTTTTGTAAAAGTTGTCTCTTTAGTTTGCTTTATTTGGCTTCTTTCAATCGTTTTTCTTTTGACGCAAATAATTTTGCAAAATCAGCAGATGTTTTTCCTTTGCGGTGGCAGTAATACGAAAATAAATGGATGCGTCTCGCACTTAATACGCACAAAGAGTCATGAAGCGCTTATATCATAAATATTTTTTTTTTATTTATAACCCATCTTCTTCTTTTTGATCGTCTCAATTCAAATTTCTTTCAAGTAATCTTGGCGTATAAATCTAACAATGAAGTCTAATTTGAGCTTGAGCTATCAGTACGCCCCTGTAAAATCTAAAACACGAAATCCACGTCCAAATGTCCCTCCCGCTGATGAGGCCTGGCTACCATATGCATTGTAGAAATAGCTACAAATTATTCATGACGCAATTATATTCTTTAGTGCATTTGTCTGAACTTTTGAAGACAATATTTAATTTACTAAATCACCCAATGAAGATTCGCATTGTCTGATACTTTGTATACTAGAACCATTTTTTCCCTTAGCTCACTTTCCAGAATTAACGAGTATCATATTTATGGCCAACTTATATTGTAAATATTTGAGGATATCCTTTCTGGTACTTTGAGCAACATGCGGACCCCTTGCTCTATCTCTTAGTGGTGTGTTTCAAGTACATATAAAGGTCCTTTTGCTGGATATCAATGCTTTGGTTATCTCAATTTAGGTTTGAATTTTTTTAAGGGGAATATTTATTACGTGATTTTGAGGAGGTCGGGCCATGGGGAAAAGGATGTTAGATAAGTTGGTTTAAGTAGACCTGCAAGGAGGTGGTTAGTATCTTGTGGAGACCCTTTCCACACTACTCCCACGGCAGCCGGTTCTAGGTTTCGGAAAATTGTCCATATAAAGCCAATTTATGAAATTGTACTCTATAAGGATCTGGGAGTGGTTTAGTCGAATAGAACAGCGTGGTGAAGACCCATATTCGAAATCAATAACACAAGATAAAAGACGTCAAGATTAATCGCACAAATCCAAACGGTAGCAGTCGGTTCCTATGGGTTTCTTTATCACTGTTGTTGTGTTCAGACGTATAACCCAGTCCAAAACACAACACTCTATCTAAATAAACGCTCCTTCAAATTTTTAACTCTATTACGAGTCTTTAGCCAATTTTCGAACTACCTTACATGAACTGTTCACCACATGAGAAATTAAATAAAATCCTCACAGAAAAGAACAATTTCACGAAGTAATCCTCGTCGAACCGCCGCTGTGCAGGCCGGGTCGTATGAAATTGTATGAAAGCTGCAATTAACATTTGTTAATTATTCATTCTTCCAACGAGCAGACCTTTTGCTACACTACACTTAAGGCTCTTACTTAGTTGCACATTTGCCATTCATGGGCGCTTATCACGACAACTGCATTAAAATTGTGCCCACATAAAATCAATCATACAAATGTACAAGTGGACGTGCCAATCTACGCACACACACACGCACACACATGCGTTGGCAAATGAATATTCCATCTGCTTTTACTCGCA
The DNA here is from genome assembly GCA_031772095.1 of Zeugodacus tau. Taxonomy (NCBI): domain Eukaryota; kingdom Metazoa; phylum Arthropoda; class Insecta; order Diptera; family Tephritidae; genus Zeugodacus; species Zeugodacus tau. The sequence goes on from CM062652.1 coordinate 33,208,349, forward strand.
GTCGCACTCGCACTCGCACTTATGTATGTATATAACTCTTTATATCCTGTGGATTTTTCGCGTGTGCAAATGCCACTAGCATCTGCCCGGCGCACATTTATATCTGCTTTAATCGCCAGTCGAATGTGTGGCACATTAAGGAGGCGGAGAGTGAAAAAGAGCCACGCAAGCGTTGTTAAGGATATTTGTAGGGATTCTTTGCACAACAATTTTATTATATTTTTATATTTTTTCCATTCGATTTTGGTTGTTGTTTGATACATCTTTCGCCCGCAGACAGCTGTTGCGGTTTTATGCAGCCTTTCATTTCCTTGCTCTTCCGCTCACTTATTAGTTATTGCTTTGAAAACAAAAACACAGCTGCTTCCACAAAAGCTTTGACTTACGCACACATGTACGCATACACACAAGGAAGTACATAAATATGTTTGATGAAAGCACTTGGGAGCGCTTGGAGCAGCAGACAGCTGCGTAGCTAAGTAACTGCTGGAGCACACATCCTTACATACATACCGGTATCTATGCGTGCGTGCCAAATGAAAGCTGTTGTTGTTCTCATGTTAACATGAATTTCTTAAGTAATTAAGCATGATGTATTGGCATGCAGCTTAAAAGTTAAAATAAATTTAAGAGCATAAATGGCTTTCACCAATTACCTTGAAATATGTACCTCCTGTGGTTCGGCTAAGTGAAATGAAATGTATCTAATTAGTTTAAAGATGTTTTGAAAGCAAGCTGCAAAATTATTTCCAAATTGTTTTTGAAGAATCACTTATTATTGCTAAAGTTCGTAAACCAAATTAACAGATAATTATGGCAGCATTTACAAAAAATGTGATTTTTTCAAGCCCTTGAATGTAAAGTTTTCTCAAAAAGTCATAAAAATCTCGTTGAATATTAAGATTTGTGGTTAACTTAAGTGCCTTGGAGACGATCAAATAATTGCGTCAAACACTTTAAGTGTGTTGGTGTCGTCGGCTCTCGTCGGCTACACGTACGCTACACCGACCTGTTGTCGGCTCTGTTTGATGAAAATCAAAAATTTTTGATATTTCTATTTGACGGACGATAATTTGATCGTCTCCACTCATGTTTGACAAGCATGAGCTCATTTGCAGGGAAGATTTAAAGCTGAGAGGACATAGAAAAGTGAAATGAGCGAAGCGGAAAAAAAAAATAATAATAAATAAAATTAAATAAATAAAATATTTATTTAAATTAAATTAAATAAAATAAAATAAAATAAAATAAAATAAAATAAAATAAATAAATAAATAAATAAATAAATAAATAAATAAATAAATAAACAAATAAATAAATAAATAAATAAATAAAATAAAATAAAATAATAAAATAAATTAAAATAATAAAATAATAAAATAAAATAAAGTAAAATCAAAATATAATAAAATAAACTAAATAATATAAAATAATACAAAAATGGGGAATTTTTTTTTCCTTAAGAATTGCAGCACATGCCAATAACAGATAGTCATCATCCGACGATGACATGATGACCGTTCGTTACGAGCTCAAAACTAAACTGATGTTTGACGTGTTAATTTGAACGTTTGCGGGCAACACACGATTGAACATCACTAACACATATGTACTGTTTGACGCAATTATTTGATCGTCTCCAGGGCACTTTAGAGTCAGTGATTTTTTAACCTTGGCCTATTAAATAATAATTTACAACGCCTATAAACCGTCTGGTCTAAAGCCACACTTATAAGGTCCAATCAGTGGGATTCGATTTCGATTTCGATCGATTCGGCTATAACCGGCTAAACGGTTGCAACGCCAATCAAATACATAAACCGTCTGCAAAGCTCCCTAGCTTTTATAAATCTAAATAAAGAGCAAGAACTAACAGATATCAATTCCCATAGATGAGCACAAATTCAAAATTTGCCAAGTAAATTTCAATGATTTGCTGATAAGGTCCCACTGACCCGACTCTCAACGGCATTATTTGAGACGACATCAATGGCACATCAGACGGCACTCAAGGTTAACTCGTAGTACGAAGTCAACTCACTTTTGATCCAAGGCTCAATATACTATCAGTTTACAACCGATTCCACCTAATTTGGCAGCCAAGCTGACCAGAACCAAATGACTATAACGAAGGTTTCATACACCATTATTACATGATAAATATGTGCCTTCTGTTAAACTGTGGTATATTTTTAAACGCTCGCAACATGTTGCCGAGGAACAAGGAATAATCATTGGAATGCATGAAAGCGGTTCCAAAATGTCCCAGATCACATCATGACCAAAGCGGCATTGCAACTGTGTATCAAAACTTCTTAAAAACACCACTAATTACGGTACAGTGCGACAAACACACCTCCATGGTACCTAAACTAACACTAAAGAAAGGCACATTATAGCATGTTTGAAGTTTGCAAATAAATACCAATTCTGGGCCGATGAGTGGCAGAATATAGTCTTTAGTGACGAAAAAAAAGTAAATTGGGTCGGCCAAAACCAATGCAAGAAATATTGGGGAAATTCCCATCAGGAACGACGGTCCTGCTACAATCGATGCTTTGGAGACGGTACCTTGATGGTATGCGCTGCTTTCTGCTGCGATGGAGAGCTCTTTACAGGTTTTATATCCACTTCACAGTGAGTTGATAGAATTTGCTGGCAATAATTATGGGGATAACTGGACATATCAACAGGATAAAAATTTCTTTAACGACCGGAAAATTCCCGTATTACAATGACCAGTATTGAGTTCGAACCTAAATCCGTTTGAGGATGTCTGGGGGATTCTTTCTGCTCCTGTTTTCCAAAATGGAAAGCATTTTGAGACAGTACCTATCTAAAATTAGCCATAGTCATTAGTTAATTCTATGCGCAAGGGCCTTAATTTAGTTTTATTGTTCTTTATATTTATATATTATTATGTTTGACCTAAATTTGGGACAAATTGCAAGTGTGGTGTTTTTGTTCATCATAAATTCATTAGAAGAACTGAACATTGATTTTTTCCCAAATATTTAATTTAATAACTTCGAAAGGGTACTTACTTATATTTACCATATATTTCTAGTATAAGCGTACATGTGTGCAAACTCACGTAACTCAGTGACCTCAATATTGACTTGTGTGATCCTACAACAATATTACCTTTTGTAATTAATTACAAATATTTTCATTGCATTGACTTTCGGCCAGTCAACGGTGGAAAGAAGATATTGATTTATTACCCACAATGGGGTGTCAAACACGCGCCAATAATTTACGCCCGAACAGTTTCAACAAAAACTGGAATAATTTGCCACCCGAAAAAAGAACCGTTTATTTTGGTCGTTTGCCAAAAAAACAAAATGCAAAAGAAATAATAACTTGTGTACGGCGATATTAATTTCAATATGAAGGGAGGTTACAAAGGACAGACAATTTTTTCGCTGTGATTTGTTTTTATGGCTGTGATTGACTTCACCGTTATTATCGGTATGAAACTTGATATCACATCAGCACTGTAGACTACGACAAGCGGCTAAGGATTGTCAAAAAAAGTATTTGAAAAGCTTAAAGCTCTGTGACGAATGGATGTTGACTATATTTTCGTATTAAAGCGGTGCCAAGCACGTGTAGGTCATTCAACAAGCAATTTCCACTAATACTCGGTCTCGCAATTGCGATGATTGCCAGTCTGTTTGAGTGAGTTAACGATCGGACATGGCGCGACGGCTAAATGGCCTTGGTTGCACTAATTATTATTAATATGTGTGCGTTTATTTATATTTTTGTACAAATTTATATACAAATCTACTAATTAAATATTTCAATGGTTTTATGGCTATTAACCCCTTTAACGACTGCAACACTCCCAAGTATGGTTTCCGTTAATTCACAGCTATAGCTTAGAAAGTGGCTCTCCAAATCGAAATAAGCAGTAATAATATTTCCATCAGTTCCAGAACTTTTCAATTGGAGGGACCTGTTTAAGTATATTGAAATATATTTTTAAGGTGCCACCTTTGTAGTGATTGTAATCCGCATTATGTAAATGACTTCTTCCTGGAAACTTGGAAACCATAACTACTGATTAAACCAATTATTATCTTGCCTTAAGTGTTGTCTATTTACATATCCATAAAAAAATTAAAAAGTATAGAGCCGAATAAATTGTTTCAATATTAATTTAGTGAAATGGGTTCCCAACCAATATATCTGATACTTTCACTTTACAATATACATACATATTTGGCAAATATCTCCCTTCAGCCTTTTTGTTCATTATACAATGCATTATAAAAAGAGTTACAGCGATCGGATTTAGTTCAAATGCGCGCCGTTTTGTTCGATATTCTGCTTCCATCTAGACGGAAACTTCATAATACCCCCCTCGTTGAAGCCCCCCTCCTTATTTGCGAAGACCTCGGACAGCCACTTTTCACAAGCCTCTTTTGAGTTCAACTTTACAACACCAAGGGCGTTCGCCATGGACCGGAACAGGTGGTAATCACTTGATATGTCCGGGCTATATGGTGGATGCGATAAAACCTCCATCCGAGCTCCCGTAGCTTCTGATGAGTCATCAACGAAGTGTGTGTTCTGGAGTTGTTCTGATGAAACACTACACCCTTCCTGTTGGCCAATTCTGGACGCTTCTGGCACGACCGTTTTCGCTTGATATTGTCGTATGTGATCCTTTTTCGGCCAGTCACCATCCGCTTCAAAACTAGATCGAGTTCGTTCCGTTTCAGCAGCATATCGCAGGCATTGATTCGGTCCAGAAGGTTTTTTTCCCAAACATCAAGCTCTTTTGTGTATCCAGCCTTCTGCAGACTCCCAACTCCTAGGCGATGTCACGTGATGCCACATGCCGGTTTAACTCGATATTTTCTATGATTTGATCGGTATTCGTCGTCACAAGTCTTCCGCCGGCTGGCTTATCCATGATGTCGTTTTCTCCTCAAAAATACTTTCTAATTTCAAATCGTTGACGTAAAGGTTAATAGAAGATGGTGATGATGATAATGAAGATGAGTGGCCTTCTTGGAATGAAAATAGGCAAACACTATTTTCAAGTGAATAGCTAATGGCTCTTGTACATAAAACTAAACTGTATATAATTATTAGTATATTCTATTAACAGATGTACAGTTGAACTCTCTAACTCGAATCACCATAATTCACAAAAAAACATCGAGTTAGAGAGACTTCGAGTAATAGAATTTTCATTAAAACATACAATTTTTCAAAAAGCAGCAAAATATAGTTTTTTTTCAGTTTCATTTATTTACATCGCATAAAGCTTTACGTACTTAAAACATGTTGTCTATAACTTTTTTGTTGCATTTTGGTAGTGTTTGGCTCTTCACGGCTGTATCCCATGCCTTTGTTACATGATTTATGCAATTCATAAGTGTAGTACCATATTATTCGCTTCCATACGATATAGAGAGACTCTTTTAAAATTCTGCCTAGATAGTAAAATTTTAAATTTTGATTTATGCCCTGTTGATTTATGTATTGTCAGTTCAAGAGTTCGAGTTATGAAGAACTTCGAGTTAAGGAAGTTTGAGTTATGGAAGTTCAAATGTTCTTATAAATATCATGTAAATTACTTTCGTGAAAAAAACACATCATGTACTACTTTAGGTTGCATGACATTTTGTCCAATTGTTTCCAAATTATTGGGTTCATGGTACCGCTGATGAGAAAAATTAAATTGCGCGAGTGAGTTAACATCATCGATACCTCAAGAGAATATGTCACGCCATTCATGAATTTGTATAAATACAGAAAAATTTACGCATAGGCGTTCTTTCTGCAACGATCAAAAAGACAATCTGGCACTGATCAACCTCGAACACTAAATCATAAATAAATATTATTACTGGTCCTTATTGAATCAATTGGACAACGCGATCAAAGCCAAGTGCTTGACGAAAGGAAAATTGCAGTTTCACTAAGCACCGGTGCTGAAGATTCAACAGATACATTTAAAGAATTACGCTATAGATTAGTTCCTTACCCAGACTTCAACTTAACACGAATGAGTAGGAACCATATGGATGGAAACAAACGCTAATATTGAAGTCGTTGTTGCTTCAGACCGTCGAATCGGTTTCAAAATGTTTGAGGACAGTTACAACAAAACGCAAAAGTTTTTGCCGAAGAATAAAGCCTTTTCAATCAATACAAGGAGTTTCCAAAGTTGGGCCAAATTCATTTTAGTACAAAACTATTAATCTTATTTATCTTTGTTATTCTTCGCCAGTTACTCTGTTTCCTTTGCGGTGTCACGCCAGTTGTACATTCAAGTTCAGACTGGTCCCTAATCACATTGTCCTTCCATTAGATGCGTGGGTGTCCTTGCATCCGTTGGTTTCGAATCGAAGGAGCTTTTTGTTGCATTCGTTGAATTTGCGTTTAACTATATCCATGTCACCGCAGAGCTCATACAGTTCTTGGTTCCATGTTCTTCTGTACTCATCGGTCACGTGGACCAAAGGCCTTGCTGAGAAGAGTTCTCTCGAATGCTCGAAGTGCTTTCTCATCTCGGATCGTCAGCGTCCACGTTTCTGTGCCGTATATTAAGATGAGAATAATAATCAACGTCTAGCATTTAGAGTATAATTTATTTTTTATTAGTAGAGAGAGAGAGAGAGAGGTCCGCTTCTCAATTGGCAAATACCATATAATATATATTATATCGGCCAACATGTGAGATAGCTTCAAGAAATTATATTATATCAGTGTTTTAACCTAATTTACTATTGTCATTTGGCATTACCAGGTGTATAACAAACGCACTTCAAATATAATAAACAGTTTGTGGGTTTCGCTTTGTTCTCACTTTTCCTTTGGTTTCCATCTGTCAGATAGTTTTGCATTTGCATCGCATCGCAGTTGGCTTACCGCCAAAGCCAATATTCCTCCAGTTCCTTGCGCTGGTGGAAATGATAAATATTGTGTAAATCCCGCGCCACACAAGCTGGACGCCAGCTGTGCAATAGCGTTGCAGCGCGAGTTGCTCTTAATCAAATCCAATAAGTGCTGCACTCACACAAGCCTTTCACCGCCCCCACCCTAGCGATTTATTCGCATTAATTCTAATTTTATTTGCGCCCGTTGCATTAAAGCAGATTGTATTTGTCAGATTATTATGTTGTTATTTTCACAACGCCAACGTCATTGCGACAGCACAGCTCAAGCTAACCCCAACTGTTGCTCTCTTCTGCTGGTAGCTCATCTTTTGCGGCCCCCTTCCCTGCGTGGCAGCGCATCCTTCTGAAAGTCATTCCCATCACAGTGATGTCTGTTTGCCGCAACTGTTTTGCCTTGTGCTTTGCTATTGCTTTCGTACTGTTTATTATCATTGTTGTTGTTGCTACAACACTAATACTGCCGTGTCCTTTGGTCTTCGCCTCCTTGTGGTCGCTCAGTTACTTTGGTACGATTCGGTTGCGCTGGTTACCCGGTCACCGCAAGAGCCTTCGCAGCGCTCCGTAATAACGGGATAAACTATTTGCTGTGTTGAAATAATTGTGGCTTGTTGTTTTTACTGCATTTGTTGTTGTCGTTGTTGTTTGCTGTTGTAGCTGAAATGTTGAAGTGGCGCAAAAGTAAATGAAATACTTTCACTTTGTCGGCCATCAGATGCAAAGAGAATTCGCTCGCATTTACAAATTTCAGCTTTGTTTGCGAATGTTTTGAATTGGCACGAAGCTTTGCATAGCTTTGTGACCACAGCGGGGCGGGGCGAGACGAATGCTGCAGCGGTGTAAATAGAAGATATTGGTCTATTCCATGAGGAATGCTGAAACAAATTGTGGTGATTATTTAGAAAAGGTGAGTGTAATGATTTAATTTTGTTACAACTTCATCACAGCAGAATTCCTAAGGGTGATGAGAATTTGATGGAAGAATTTTCTAATTCCCATAAATTATCGCAGAGTAATAATTTTAAAGAGCATTAATCGTATTCTACAGCAAATTTTATTGATTTATTTATTTGTCTTTCCCTCTGCAGGCGAATATTCAGTTATCTGATTTGTAAATAATATATGTATGTATAAGAAGATTGTAATTGTGATTAAGCTGAAAAGCTCGACCATTGCGTCGACTCTAATCTGCTGTTAATTGTAATATTTTACTACCGTGTAGAAATAGTTTTCTCCATTCCATTTTGTAATCACGCCCATCTGCCAAAGAACGGATTTTAAGAATGAATCCAAAAAAACACAAATATAGTCGTGAGAATGTTATGATCCATTTCATATATTGAACCATTGGCGTGGCAACTCCCACTTTCAGGTGTATTTCCTGTTCCACAAACTTCTTGAATAAATTGAATCAAATTTGAAACAACAAATTCTCATAAAACTTCCTAATAAATCTTGAAAACGAATAATTCAGAATAAACCACGGAGACTTTCCATAAAATACGGTTTTTAATCCAGTTAGTTTATTATAATTTAGTTATTAGATTTCTCAAGTATTAATAATTATATTGATTATTATAGTCAAAAGAAATCAACAAGCACAATAGCAATCTCAGAAAAATCATGGCCCCTGGGATAGTCAACTTTCACAAGCATCCCTTTCGGCGAATTTCTCAGCAGAAAAATCATTCACCATAGACAATAACAGGGGTAATCATTTAGGACCGGACTTTAGTAAGGTGGATGCATAAGAACATCCTAAACTCCCGAGCTTCTGGCTAGTCACTATCGATGAGTGCAAAGTAGGCCGTGTCTGGACAATTGCTTCCTTTAGACCAGGCCCGTCCAACATAATTTTGTGAAGGGCCAGGTTTAACATTTTCATAACCGTAGCGGGCCAAAAAAAAAAATAATATGACCTTCAGTTTTGGTATATTTATTTATTTATAAAAAGCAACATCACATAAATCTTAATATATTATTATTAATGTAACTATGGCCTTAGCATATAAGGATATTCTTATTCTTAAAATCTAATTAATGAGATGTCTGACATTTTTTCTGTTTGCACAGCGCATCTATGTCAGCTGGAGTTTTAGAAGTGGCTATGCGCAAAATGCCTTTAAGATGGCTATCTAATAAAGATGATCTGGTTTTTGATTTGTTAAATTTCATGCGAGAAAACAGCTGCTCGCAAACATATGTACTACCAAATAAAGAAATTTGTTGAATAGCCAGCTTAGTAAGGTTTGGGTATTGACTGGGTGTAATATACTTTTTATAAAATTCAGTTAAGTTTGGAAGACAATTATTATATGCTGTTTTTAGATGAGAGCTGCTTTGCAATTCTATTAACTCCAGCTATAGATTCAGCGCAGCGCCTTCAATTTCAATATCAAATGGATTTTGAAACACTTTCATGCAGGGAGTTTGTGATTTAAAGTCTGCGAATCTGTCGTCAAACTCGTTCCTTAATCTTTGTAACATCAACACGTACTTGTCAAAATCCAAGGTATCTTGCTTTCTTGTAGATAAGGTCTCCCAATGAATCAACTGCTTTTTTTCCAGCTGCTTTTCCAACAACAAAAACTTTTTTGTGAAAGCTAGAACGTGTTCGTATAACTGAATGCATAGTTGGTCTTTCCCTTGCAGTTTCAAGTTAAGATCAGAAAGATATTTAGTTATATCAACCAGGAAAGCCAGATCAGCCAACCACTGCTGATCAGTAAGGAAAGTAATTTCTTGGTCTTTGTTGTCCAGAAAAATCTTTAAGTCGTCCAGCAGGGAATAGACTCGTTTTAGTGTAGCTGCTCTGCTGAGCCAGCGAATGCGACTGAAGTATACAATGTCTTCGTAATCTGAACCGACATCAGCCAGAAAAGCCTGGAACTGTCTGTGGTTAAGCCCTCTTGCGCGTATAAAATTAACTGTCTGTACTACTTTATCCATCACATGTTTCAGGTCTAGAACTTTTGCACATAGCTGTTCTTGGTGAATAATACAATGATGCTGTATGATTGTATGTGTGATGCTATTACGCATCAAAACCACAAAGCCGTTTCTCTTCCCTGTCATTGCAGGCGCACCATCTGTTGTTAAGCCGCAAAGATTTTCTGTTTGAAGTTCATATTTTTCTATACAACTTTTAACTTCTTCGTAGATGTCTTGTCCAGTGGTTGTATCTTTCATTGAACGCAAATCTAACAATTCCTCGATAACGGTATAGTCTTCAGATACTCCTCTCACGAAAACTGCCAATTGGGCTGTATCTGACATATCAGTACTTTCGTCGAGCGCTAAACTATAGAAAACACATTTTTGCAATTGCGTTTTTAAAGACGACTCAATATCGTTGGCCATGAAATCAATTCTTCTTGCTATGGTTTGATGTGACAAACTTATATTTTTTATTATTTTTTTCTGCTCCGGACAGGCTACTGAAGCGAATATTTCCAAGCATTCCTTGACAAACTCTCCGTCTGATAGAGGTTTGCTTCGTTTCGCGATGACTTCTGCTATCATGAAACTAATTTTTGTAACATTTTCGGAATTTTCTTTCGGTATTTTGAACATCGCTTGTTGACCGGTCATATTTTTTTTTAACGAATTTACACAATCAATTCGAATTTGACCTTTGTACTTATCATATTCAGAAGCGTGTTTTGTAGAATAATGGCGCTTTATATTGTATTCCTTGCAAACTGATATTTTTTCGTGAAATATGAGGCACAGTATAGTTTCATTTTGTTTTATGACAAAAAAGGCTTCCGTCCAACTATTTTTAAACATTCGACATTCTGCATCAACTTTACGTCTCTTTTCTGATGATGACATATTGATCTGAAAAATTTTAATTGTAGCGCAACTCATAAATTATAACTAAAGAAAAACATCATAACTAAAATAATTACATTTTTGGAGAATTGCATTATTTGCTTACCGTTTTAATATTTCAATGCAATAATTCACGTAATAATATATGTAGTGCCAAAGGCTAGAAAAACAGAGGTTTCTTTATTAAAAACACAACTAATTCACAAACTGATTTAACGCAAAACACTAATCAAATTCACTTTCTTCCTCGCTTATGTATCGCTTGAATCGCTCCGATCGTTGTCTTAAAACTGTCAAAACAAGTTGAATCCGATTTATTGAGAGCCGTTTTTTTTTCTATATGATGTAAGCACAGATTCATCGTGTACATACACAATCACACGCACACGTAGGCAAATAAGAGACAGATGACTTTTGAAATCATTACTAATTACTTATTTTTCAAACAATTTGTATGTAATTAATATTATGTATATTAATTTGTACAAAAACAAATGCAAAGGCTTTCCAAAAATGAAATTTGTGGTGCGAGAACAAAAACAATTTGTTTTTTTATCGCTCCCAAATTATCATTTTTTTGCATAGGATTTTCTATTACTTCTTGGTTAACGGATCATAAGAAAAAATGATGAATGTTGTTGCTATTTTTTCCACAAAATTTGCTGGAGCGAGAATGCGAAAAAACAAATACACAGGTTTTCCCATTAGCTCGTGCTGATGTTTGTTACGAAAATATTTTTCATGAATTTGTTGTTGCGCTATTGGAATCAGTTCATGCCATATGGCACGCTTCTTTTGTTTTGTTTTCTTTTTGTACATGTACGCGTTTTGCTTGATATACTCATGAGATTTAAACCAATTTGTAGGCACTTGCAAAAGACAGTACTTTATAGGTACTCTTTTTTATCAACTACTTATTTTATTTACTACAGGGAGCACTGTTTTACCTATACAACTGGGATGCCCAAAGACTCTAAGAGATGGCGGGCCGGATGAAGGACCTATGCGAGCCGGATGGTGGCCCGGGGGCCGTATGTTGGACAGGTCTGCTTTAGACGGTATAATTGTTGACAGTACGGGTCCAAAATAAGAGTTTGGTCGTAAGGGAGTAGCGCAAAGTTGATGATGCTCTTTTTATCACCAATAACCATCCACTTTAGAAGTGGATTGATTTTAATTGCGCGTGGTTTGCTGTGGCAGTATCAGCACCAAAAACCCCTTTCACTTGTTCAACGGTTTGGGTTTCTACAAGGTCATTCGAGTTATCTTAATGTATGCATTTAACTTGTGGGAACAAACTTCGAAGCTTTAACTATTATGCCTTCCAACTCTTTATGATTTGCCAAATCTGGAAAAGTATACCCTAAGTAGTAAGACCCTCATGATTCGAAAAATAGCTTGGTTTCTATTACATAGTTCTTAAATCGGCTAATGTCGATCGCAGTAACTTCGATGGGTTCGCCGAAGCTGAGCTTCCCGAGGTGTTTTAACCTTAACGGAATGATGACGTGTTTAGATGATTCCTCTTCGCCTTCTTCTAAGCAGCTTTGGCAACTAGTGTCTGGCGTGATTCCTAATCTCCCCTTATGTCTACCTATTGGATAGTGACCGAAGGACCATTTTCGGAAAGACCTACTACTACTGCACATGTGCTGGTTGTTGTCCAGAATTTAGCGGGCTCAATCGAATTCATAATGATGATTTTTTCGTTGATAAAAAGTTTCACGTATGGACTAAGCTGAAATTAATTAATATTATTCTATGAATAAACAGAGTCATTGCAAAGCCACCACTTCCACTTTTCTAATACAACAAACATGCAAGAACATTTCATTTCCCTACTATTTGTGTATTCGTTTCTTATTGTCATTAATATGATATCACATCATACCTCCCTACATCACATATTATCACATCACAACATCATTAATCACATCATATAACAATAACGCATCGCATCCTATCAGGCCAAACCGCTTCAATTCCATCATTGACGTCATTGACGTCACATCACAATCACCATGGGTTCTCAAAACGACATTTCCACAGGTGGTGTTCCGTTTTATTGTCATTCCGTACATACGAAATAAAGAGTATTCTGGTGTGCATATTTCTCAGAGAGCGACTGGCGGCATAAACAATAAGTGTGTATAACAGTTAAAGAATATTGTTCGGCTATTTCAGACAGCAACATTGTTCAGGCGATTAAAGCTAAGTATCTTGCCCAAAGTGTGATTCGGTCAATGAAGACCATATTTTGGTTGTTTGCCAGCATTATTATGTATACCACATTGTGTGATGTAAATGTGTAAATTTATTATGTATCAGTATAACCGTTATTTAATTTTTTATATACCAGAATGCAAACCTACATTCTTTGTAGGCTTTTCCACCTAATACTGGTTGAACAAATTTTGAAAAAATGCAATAAATGCAATAATATACAGACTTTACTCAATTTCGGAAGTAGAATGTCACAGTTTTGATATCTTTGTGATGCCTTAAGCCTTTCTCTCTTATCTTAAGTTATTTACTCTACTTAAAATTCTCGTAGAATTTCTTATAAGGATCGAATTATTAGTTTATTACCAGTCATATTACCAAAAGTAAATTATAAAATTATTCTTGCTTTTCTTCGTTAGTAAGTAATAGATGTTCAAATCGAACTAATGAACCCTGAATCCCCATACAATTTCCCTTCATTGTGGCTATAATATGTATACCTGGTAAGAAATAACACTAACCTAAAACTGTTAGTTTTTAAAATACCGTTCTATGGATAATATTTAAAACTCTCGTTATTAGAGATTTTACCTTTAGCGACTTCGAGAGAAGAAATCAGTTCGTACAATGACGAATCGCTTGAATTCTATTCGTTATTTGTAGGAACCGCTTTAAGCGATTATAGCCGAATCCACCAGAGCGCGCCACTCATTCCTCCTTTTTGCTTTTTGGCGCCAACTGGAAACATCAAGTGAAGCCAGGTCACTTTGCACTTGGTCTTTCCACCGGAGTGGAGTCCGTCCTCTTCCGCGGCTTCCTCCAGCGGGTACTGCATCGAATACTTTCAGAGCTGGAGTGTTTTCTTCCATCCGTACAACATAACCTAACCAGGGTAGCCGCTGTCTTTTTATTCGCTCAACTATGTCAATGTCGTCGTATAAATCGTACAGCTCATCGTTCCGTCGTCTGTGGTATTCGCCGTTGCCAATGTTCAGAGGACCATAAATCTTACGCAAAACCTTTCTCTCGAAAACCCCAAGAGTCGTCTCATCGGATGTTGTCATCGTCCACGCTTCAGCGCCATACATCAGGACGGGAATAATGAGCGACTTATAGAGTTTGATTTTAGTTCGTCGAGAGAGGACTTTACTTATCAATTGCCTACTCAGTCCAAAGTAGCACCTGTTGACAATAGTGATTCTGCGTTGGATTTCAAGGCTGACATTGTTGGTGTTGTTAATGCTGGTTCCCAGATAAACGAAATTATCTACAACTTCAAAGTTATGACTGTCGACAGTGACGTGGGAGCCAAGACGCGAGTGTGCTGACTGTTTGTTTGATGACAGGAGATATTTCGTCTTGTCCTCATTCACCACCAGACCCATACGCTTCGCTTCCTTATCTAGTCTGGAAAACGCAGAACAAACGGCGAGGTTGTTGCTTCCGACGTGGACATCCAGGTCTAACAGACGATTCTCTTGCAAGTGTAGTAGGCCATATAAGCTTTCTTACATTTTATTCAATATTTATGTTCCTGTTAGTTTGGTATCAAGCTCAACCCCTTTCCATAATCTTGTTGTCTGTGGAAACATGCCTGATACTATCAACACTATGTAATTATTTCTTTAAATCAATATATCTACCAGTGAACTCACAAAAATAAATGCCGCGTATCACTTTGTTGTCTACCTCTACATTCTGGCTTCTTGTCTGGCTTCGGAGCCATATAAAGAGTATAATGAATATGGATTGGACGGTTAAATTTAGAATGTATGTGTTATAAAATATAATAGATAATCGAATTAAAATGGGTGAATATGTTTTCTTTAAAATGAAGATAAAAATAGGGAAATTTATTCCACTTAGAACAAGCTACTTACAGATAGTACCTTCATAAACGCGTTAACTTTTCAAACTTTTTCTAATTGTGCATAACCTTTGTTGTTGATGGCAGAGCAAACTCTTATTTCAATTAATTTGTTATCAACATTTTTTTCAATGCTTTTGTAATTCAGTTATTATTATTTTTTCTGTATTTATACACATCGCTGTACATACATACGCCTTTCACAGCATTTCCATAAATATCACATGTATATACATATAATAATAGCATTTAAATGCATGCGCATATGTACATATGTACGAGTATGTCTGTATGTAAATGTGAACAAAAATGCTTTGTATCAAACCTCAAAAAACAAAAAAATGCCTAAGCTCAACTACACAAAAGCGCACATAACGGCCTACAAGTGTTAACTGTACATATATATGTAAGTGAGTATTTTTGCCAGGCATTTATACGTATGGACTTACATATGTACAGCAACAACAAGCAACACATCACCACCACAATACTTTTGCATTTTTCCTTTTACACTCTCATTCTCAGCCGGCGCAACACAATCCCTGCCAATTCGCCTTCCACCAACTCGAATATTCAAACAGTTGGCAGCTCTATGCTACGAGCAACCAACAGACGACCGTTATGTATCCATTGGCTGCGCAGTGGCACTTGCTGCGCAACACAAGACCAAAAACGAAACACGACGAACGAAGAATGGATGCATGTACGAGTGTGTCTGTATGTATGAATGTCGGCAGCAGGAGCGAGCAGCGCCTGTGCAAAAGGCTGTCACTAACACCAACACACAAAGCCCCCAATACTCACACTCAGCCAGACACGCTTGTACGTACATTTGTATGTATGTGTGTGTGTTAGCTTGTTTAACAGCAATGCTGGCTGGTTAGCCGTCAGGCGGCGGGCGTGCGTGCGGTAGGTGGCATGTTAAGTAAGCTTCGTATGAAAGCGAAAAAGTATACGAGGCATAAGTGCGCGCACATACAAGCAAATATATGAGGAGACAGAATGCGAGGAGAGAATGGCAGGATGGCGTGTGGTATTGAGCGCTGGGCTGAGGTAGGTCGGTTGGGTTGTACGTCGAATGTGGCGGGAATTTGTCTGCTTTTTATTGTTGCGCACACACAGACACATGCAAATATACATATATATTTACGTAGATATGTATGCTTTGTTGTTGAATTTTAGTTGATGTATACACAGACACTACCACACACACACACAAGCTTTTATACATATATTTTCGTATACATATATGTATGGCGTGCCACTGTATTGGTGGCTGTGCGGCAGCAATCGATAAGTCGCACTGAAGTTGCCAGTAGTATTTTGGCTTTCGCACGGTGCATGCTGTATTTTAGTGATAGAAGAATAGTGCTTAGACTGATTTTTTTTGCGCTTGCAAAAAGCAAAACACGGCTAGTAGTGTATTGATTTTTCGCATAACCATTCATTGCTGTGCAGTGTCTTTAAGATAATTTGCTGTGTTGTAATGGACACACCAGAGATTGTTGTTAAAACTGAGGTAGATTTCGACTTCATTACGAATTACACCGGCGATGGCGATACGCAGAACTCGCAGAATTCACATACGGATGCGTACAACACAAAAGCGACGTGCTACAACGGCGGCGGCGGCGTGCAACATATTGGCGCACAATTGGAGGCAATGCGTAACAGCGAGCAAGGTGTTGCGGGCGCGTCGGAGTTTGGTGAGAATGATGATGTTAATTTAATGAAGCTGTTGAAGCAATTCGATCTGGAAATACTATATACAACGCTGAAATGTAAGTGGTGCTAAAGAGTATTTTAGAAGATTTTTTTTAAATATTATCCATGTTCTGAAATACCGTTGAACTTCCCTAACTCGAATCGCCATAATCCACATAAAAACGAGTTAGAGCGACTTCGAGTTATGGAAGGTAATTTGTTTGAAATTTGATTCTATTGCCAATTCAAAAGTTCGAGTTATGGAGAACTTCGTGTTATAGCAGTTCAAGTTATGAAAATAATAATAATACTTACTTTTGTTGCAAGGAAAACATATAGTATGCATATCATGGAAAATTGTCTAATATACAGTATTTATGTATATGTATCCATATCCATTTATTTTGCTATATGTTTAGAGTCTTTTGCATAAACAAGCATACAGTGCATGGTTGCATTATCATATGTATATATACATATATATACATCAAAAATGTCAAACTGGGCACTCCATGCTGTACTTATAGAAATATATATACATAAATATGTATGTCCGTATATTAAAAAGAATATTTACAGTAATATATATGTACGTGTGTGGTCCAACACATAAAATGCATATAAAAACATAGTTAGCTACATTATATGCTTGAAAAAATATTTACAATTTTCTACGCCAACGCATAAGCATTTAAAAAAAATCTCATACATACATACATATATTTTTCTATGTCCATTCGCCTATACCCAGCGTTAACTTCATCTACTCACTCGCCTAAACACCACCGCCTTTTCGCCATAAAAGCGAGTAGGAAAAAAATAGAAAAATCAAAAATCCCAACAATAACTAAAAAACGCATATAAAACCCATAACAACACAACATGCTTATACAGACACATAAGCATACAAACATACTTACCTGGAAGAAAAAAACGCACACACACCTTCCTATTTAAGCAAACTGCTAAATACTATGCGCTTATGTATGTGTGTTTGTATGCAGACTTTTTATACAAGTCTAAATATGCGCACAAACATAAAGACAACAATTCATATACTCGTAGATATGTATGCATGTATGTGCGTAGAGTTGCTTACTTGTTTGCAAAAGCACGAAAAAAATTCACTCATGCCAATATTTGTTATTTTTGCCTTTGCTCTTATCATGCCTTTGCATTTTATTTTGCCTTTGGCATGCGATAGCCAACCGCCACCCGACCTTAAGCAATACATACAGACATACAGCCATCAGTACAGGCAAGTCCATGCTCATGTCTGCCAGCATAGCACCATTGTGTGTGTGTGTGAAGGTGGCGAGTTGCTTGGTGCGAGTGTATTTGTGCCGCTGTTATTGTTTGCGCCGGCGTTGTGTGCTGCGTCGCTCACTTACTTACTGGCTGCTGGTGTGTGGTGGTGGTGGTGCGGTGAGTGTGTTGGGGAGTGTTCTCCTTGGCCGCTTAACAATCACGCGATTTCGCATAATTCCTGCTATACGATTGCCGTTACAAGATGTGTGCGATGTGCATATGTGTGTGTGTGTGGCTGGAAGCACTCAGTGCCACATAGCGTTAACTGTTATACTCTCAGCCAGAGAGTCAGAGAGTGATGTGGCGCAATGCGCGCCACCAAAAGCCGGTTTTGTTTTGTTCTGCTCGCTTCGTGGTTTGTTGTGTTCCAGCGCATGCAACAGGGCATTGAAATGTGTTGGGAATATGAACATTGAAACATAATGTTATGCATGTTAGGCAGTCTACGGTTAGGCAGTGTATAATGAATGGATACTTTACCACAATTTACCAAGCAACTCTAAATAAATATTTCTAAATATGAATGGAATAATCCATTTCAATAAATAATTTGTTGTTTGTTTTATTTTTTTTTCGAAATTGCAAAATTCTATCGGCTATTAGGATGTTAAAGAAGTTATGAAATGACGCATACATAATTAAATAATTGGAATTAATATAATACATAATAGGAATGAGAAATTGGTACACCGACAGTAGGTACATCAAAACAAATTTTCCCAAAATAATTTTATATACATTTAGTAGGTTTTTATACAGTAACAATGGCGCCGTCTATTTTTGTCCAATGTAACACATTGATGGGGTCATATGTAGAAGTTCACGCAAGTGAGGAAAGTTTCTGATTGCCATTCACTTGGGAGTGGTCAGGAACGATTCTTTTGCATATGACTCAAGCAGCTCACGACTTCCGGTTTTAGACCAAGTATCCCCTGGGTAGCTAACAGACATCCGTTTGGTGGCGAGCTAAAGTGAGAAGGCGAAGCCCGCTTCTGCGGTTGTGCGTAGGGCTTGGGACCCACCACATAAAAAAATCTCCCCAATGAAAACAAACACCGAGCCTCGGATGAGAAACCCCCCTTTTGGAGCGCAAATTTGGTGTTGGATTTGTGGTGGGAGAGAGACTACGTCGCCGAGTCCTGGCATTCACCCCGGTGGATGAACGTCTTGCCACAATCCGCATCAAAGCGAGGTTCTTCAACATATCGCTGATTTGCGCCCACGCCCCGACGGAAGAGATGGACGAAGTGATCAAAGATACCTTCTATGAGCGCCTAGAACGCACCTATGAGCGCTGCCCCCGCCACGATGTCAAAATCGTGCTTGGCGATTTTAACGCCAGGGTGGGTAATGAAGGTGTCTTTGGCACAACAGTCGGAAAATTCAGCCTCCATGACGAAACATCGCCAAACGGCCTGAGGCTGATCGACTTCGCTGGGGCCCGAAATATGGTTGTCTGTAGTACCAGATTCCAGCATAAAAAAATTCATCAAGCAACGTGGCTGTCCCCTGATCGAAACACGCGCAATCAAATCGATCACGTTGTGATAGACGGAAGACATGTCTCCAGTGTTTTAGACGTGCGTACGCTCCGAGGACCAAACATTGACTCGGACCATTATCTAGTAGCAGCAAAGATACGCACTCGCCTCTGTGCAGCAAAGAACGCCTGTCAACAAACACAAGGAAGGTTCGACGTCGAAAAGCTGCAATCACAACCGACAGCCGAACGATTTTCTACTCAACTTGAACTCCTGCTCTCTGAGAGCACTCATCAGCATCTCGATATAAGGGAGCTGTGGAACGGCATCTCAAACTCATTGCATACCGCTGCAGCCGAAACAATTGGTCTCCGGCAACGCCAAAAAACCAGTTGGTACGATGAGAATTGTCGTTCCGCAGTGGAGAGAAAACAGACTGCCTACCTCGCAACGTTGCTATCGACCACAACACGTTCGGGGTGGGATAGATATCGAGAACTGAAGAGGGAAGCGAGACGCATTTGCAGACGTAAAAAGAAAGAGGCCGAAATGCGTGAGTATGAAAAGCTTGAAAAGCTGGCCGACATGGGTAATGCTCGAAAATTTTATGAAAAAATGAAGCGACTTAACGAAGGTTTCAAGACCGGAGCATTATCATGTAGGGACCGAGGAGGTAATCTGGTAACGGATGTCCAGAGCATACTGGGATTATGGAGGGAACACTTCTCCGACCTGCTCAATGGCAGTGAAAGTACAACACCAGGAGATGGCGAACCCGATTCCCCAATCGATGACGATGGAATAGATGTTCCATTACCCGACCATGAAGAAATCCGAATAGCAATTACCCGCTTGAAGAACAACAAAGCAACGGGGGCCGATAGATTACCGGCAGAGCTATTCAAATACGGCGGCGAAGAACTGATAAGGTGCATGCATCAGCTTCTTTGCCGAATATGGCCGGAAGAAAGCATGCCTGACGATTGTAATCTCAGTGTGCTCTGCCCAATCCATAAAAAGGGAGATCCCACAATCTGCGCCAATTACCGTGGGATCAGCCTGCTAAATACCGCATACAAGGTTCTATCGAGCGTATTGTGTGAAAGACTAAAGCCCACCGTCAACGAACTGATTGGACCTTATCAGTGTGGCTTTAGACCTGGAAACACTACAATGGACCAGATATTCACCATGCGCCAAATCTTGGAAAAGACCCGAGAGAGAAGAATCGATACTCACCATCTTTTTATCGATTTTAAAGCTGCCTTCGATAGCACGAAAAGGAGCTGCCTTTATGCCGCGATGTCTGAATTTGGTATCCCTGCAAAATTAATACGGCTATGTAAGTTGACGTTGAGCAACACCAAAAGCTCCGTCAGGATCGGGAAGGACCTCTCCGAGCCGTTCGATACCAAACGAGGCTTCAGACAGGGTGACTCACTATCGTGTGACTTCTTCAATCTATTGCTGGAAAAAATAATACGAGCAGCAGAGCTAAATAGAGAGGGTACAATCTTTTACAAGAGTGTACAGCTCCTGGCGTATGCCGATGATATTGATATCATCGGAAGCAACACCCGCGCCGTTTGTTCTGCGTTTTCCAGACTGGATAAAGAAGCGAAGCGTATGGGTCTGGTGGTGAATGAGGACAAGACGAAATATCTCCTGTCATCAAACAAACAGTCAGCGCACTCGCGTCTTGGCTCCCACGTCACTGTTGACAGTCATAACTTTGAAGTTGTAGATAATTTCGTTTATCTGGGAACCAGCATTAACAGCACCAACAATGTCAGCCTTGAAATCCAACGCAGAATCACTCTTGCCAACAGGTGCTACTTTGGACTGAGTAGGCAATTGAAAAGTAAAGTCCTCTCTCGACGAACCAAAATCAAACTCTATAGGTCGCTCATTATTCCCGTCCTGATGTATGGCGCTGAAGCGTGGACGATGACAACATCCGATGAGACGACTCTTGGGGTTTTCGAGAGAAAGGTTTTGCGCAAGATTTATGGTCCTCTGAACATTGGCAACGGCGAATACCGCAGACGATGGAACGATGAGCTGTACGATTTATGCGACGATATTGACATAGTTCAGCGAATAAAAAGACAGCGGCTACGCTGGCTAGGCCATGTTGTACGGATGGAAGAAAACACTCCAGCTCTGAAAGTATTCGATGCAGTACCCGCTGGAGGAAGCCGCGGAAGAGGACCACCTCCACTCCGGTGGAAAGACCAAGTGCAAAGTGACCTGGCTTCACTTGGTGTTTCCAGTTGGCGCCAAAAAGCAAAAAGGAGGAATGAGTGGCGCGCTCTGGTGGATTCGGCTATAATCGCTTAAAGCGGTTCCTACGCCAAATATATATATATATAACACATTAAACACTATTTAAATTGAACCGAATGGTAACTAAAAACCATTTTCGGATCAACCTGAAGACACACTCAAAATTTCATTCAGCAGTCCAGCCGTTTAGGAGGAGTTCAGTGACATATACACGTCCAGAAGAATATTATGTATAATAGGTATACACTGGCTATTATTTCCTCTTAGAATGTGCTTCCCATTTATTACCATTTTTTAAGGGATACTATCGCTCATGGAACTAATACTTCTCTAGCATTGGAAAACTGCCCAGGTGGGTACTTAATCGCATTACCTTAACATTAATACCTTCTACTGCTTTCGGGCCGATGGTATACCACTTCAGTTTGCTCCTTATCGAACAGAGTCCCACTAGTTTCCTTTACTGTCAAAGGGAATGTACTTTCCCCTATTGCATGAGGCTGCATATAAGATATGTATATAAATATCAATATCTGTCCTCCGTACGATTACATTTTATTTTTCGTTCTATTAAATAAAATATATGTAGTCAGTAAAATATATGTTGTATTTTCTAGACATCTGTTGTACTTGATTTTCCAATATTCAATATACATATATCTCAACAATTGACCTATCTAGAATAGATTATATTAAGATTTGAAAAATGCACTGAGACTGAAGGTATATTGTGCCCTCTCCTATTAACTATACTATCCACTATACTATGTTCCAGGCCTCCTGACTCCTTTTCCTCGCGATCGCTGATCAGTCAAGTTGGCACCCTAGTTTGCAGTGGCCTGTAATCCCTATAATAAGTACTAAATTGAATTTAAGTGAATTCCAATAGAACTGTTTTGTGGGAACTGTTTCAGATTGACATCGATTTAAATTTAAATTATTGACAAATTTAACTCCACAAACGCGCACATTTTGAGACACCCATATCTTTTATTTTTGGACCTTTTCACAGTGAACAACATCACCTTTCGCAGCTTAAAATATCTCACAGTGGACGATATAAATACTGCCATACGGCACATAGGCTATCGCGCTGAGTTCCGGGAAAAACTCTTTGCATGGTGCAAAGAAAAGGTGAATCAATGTTCTTTAAGGCTTTGTGCGATGAAAAATTTCTTTATTTCTCTTTTGGTTTATCTTCTTCGCACAACAGTGTACGACAGCAGACAAAAGCGGCACCACACGGGTCGCCTCCCCTCGGCACTCGGTTGCATCCATTAATGCGGCAGTCAAAAAACCGCCCACATCCATTGTAGCGCCTGCGATTTCCATACAATCACTACAACAACTGCAAAGTGCGGCAAGCAGCTTACAAACAATCCCTGCTAATATGACGACCAACAATGCCATAGCAACACTCACCGTCATACCGAGCTACACAGCCACACCGACCACGAGCAGCAGCAACGCCACCGCCATCGCCGCCACTGCAACCACAGCAACAACGGGATCAGCTACCATTATCAAACGAAACAGGGCACCAGCTGAGGATTTTCTAAGCCTGCTGCCGGGCGTCAGTGGCACCACAGCGCGTATGAGCCATAATATGCCAGCTGTTGTATTGGAACCGACCTTAGATTTGGGCGACGCATTCAGTTTCATGCCAAAAAATGCCAAATCACCTAAACGACACGCAATGGCAACGATAACTGCTGCGGCGGAGACGGCGACAACAACAAAGACCGCATTGGCAGCTGCCGCAATGACGACGAGAGCTTCGGCGATAAAAGCCATAAATGCCGAGCAGCAGTTCATGATGGCGAGTGGCAGCGGTGGCACCGGTGGTGGCAATGCAAATGGCGGCAGAGCGGCAAACACAGACACTGCTGTAGGTGTGGGCGGCGGCGGAAGTGGAAGCGCCGGTGATGGCTATGCGCCTAAGGGACCATTGATTATGCAATGCGCTAAAGTGGTAAGTGGACTTGCGGGGGTGGGTGGATTTCTTTAAATAGCTTGACTGGTATTTAGTGAAGCTTTATGACATTTGCTTACTTTTTCCGACATTCTTCGTTTGAAAATTTTGTCCGTTTTCAGGATACCGCCAAAGTGCTGCAGAGCTCGCACATCGGCCAGCGCATCACGCAGTTCTACAACAAAAACGGCTACCTGGAAAACAGCCAACGCAACGAAATTGTGCGCCTCATTGTCTCGGATGTAATGCGCCAGGGGGAGTCGCTGAGCCCGAAGGATCTGCGTGCGATTTTAAGCGACATCATAACACTATTCCCCAATGAGCAAGCCGCAGCGGTAAGTACACATATGCTTCTTGATAATGTGTGTGTGTGAGTGGGTGCTCTTGAAAATTTCCGCTAACACATGCTGGCAAACTCACGGTCTCGCTTTTATCTCGCGCTGTGATTGCAGGATTACTACTTTATTTATCGCGGCGGCAAAGGCAACCCGCTGGGTCGTCTCTATCAACGCTACTCCAATGAGAATGTCAAACGTCGCCGCATGATACGTCTTAGCGATGATGAAGATTGTACTTTTGACATTGATATGACACAGCCGATGAGCACGGGCAGCAGCTTAATGGACGATGATGACACTATGTCCACGTATCCGCAAGACTTGCCCGGCCATGTGCCACGTGTGGACGAGATGACCGCGCTGGCATTGAAGCAGCTACTAACCACAGATCACTTTAGCTGGGAGGAAGTGTGTGATAAATGGATTCAGACATGGGCACTGCGGCAGAAGGAACTACAACAGAGTGGACTGGCTGAGTTGCTGACCAACTGGTCAAAGTTGGCCGATCCACGTGCAGCCGAATTGGTATGTGCGCCCGAACTGTACCGTTGTGTGGTTGAGTACGTTTTGTAAAGTAATTTGTTTGCAGTATAAAATCGATTTTCGTCACGTCTATCCGGATAAGGAAAATCTGCTGGTGTCCAAGTGGGATGACTACATGAAAAAGGTGACGCCGCAGTTTGATAAGAAGCTCCACAATGACGACATCAAAAAGTTGTACAAGTATTGCAAAATGGGCATGGCAAGCAAAGGTAGGTGAAGTAGTAAGAGGAGGTCAGTTCACAGATATACATATGTATTTATAATATAATATAGTGTAAATCACATGGCGTGTTTGAGATCTTTCCTTGAATTTCCTTGCATTTTTAAGTATTATAGGGTATTTTCTAAGTATTTTCATTTTCTAAGTATTGCCCTGATCGTCAGATATTAAAGGGTAGATAAAGGTTAAACAACGTCACGGAATTGTTGTCTTAACCTATTAGAACACTCCTTATTTGTTTGTTGTACTGTTTTGGCTTATAATAATAATTTGGATTATAATAATAAGTATTTATGTTAAAAAAATTATTTAATAATTCAATGGAATGGAAAATGAGGGAATAAGTTTAAAAATGTTTATAGTAAAAAATAATTAGCTTGAAGTCATTTAAGTCAAACATTTTTTTGATTAGAATAACTCAGTAGCACTGAAAATGGAAAGATCAACTTAAGTATGTTTTAATCAGAAACCGTTAACGAAAAAGCTTGCCACCTGTTTAAGGAATGTTATTCGGAAAATTGATAAATTAATTATTAAATTATATTAAAATAATTTTCAACTGTTGCGTCACACATCTGTCATCACTAATTTATGACATATCTAAAAAATTATTTACCAATTTTACTTTAAACCATTTATTGAACTTAATAACAAATACCTCCAAATTGCCTTTGATTTCAACTCTCACTCACATTTCAGATGAAAAAGACTTTATTTATGCCGTTGGTTTGACAGCGCTGCTGCCATCTACCAGCCGTTTCAAGGATCACTATGGTAAGTTGAGCATACGCGCCAATCTCACTGATAGCATAGATTCGTTTGTGATGCGTCTTAATACGCTCGAGTCGTACGAATCACGTTTGGATCTGTACAATCGCAAATATGGCCCGGTAAATCGCACCACACACCCCTTTCTGGTCGTAATTATGCCGAACGAATGCACAATTTCGAAAATCTATGTGGCTTTGGAGAATCACTTCTATTGCATGCAATCATTTCTGCAGGCGCTCGATTTGTGCTACAAGATTTACCACACCTGCAATCTGAAGTATCCAACGATGTGTGAGAATGTGTGGACTTTCATACAACGGTACTTTTACGATATGACCGTACCATGGGAGGCACGAAATGCCAATTTGGTATCGTTGATGGTGTCGCTGACCATGCAGAACTAAGTGTGAGGAAGGCGAACGATATATCTACTTTCCATATTCGTAATTATTGTGTAATTCTATGTATCTTTCTAAATATAAATGTTAAACATGAGTTTTAGTTTGAATATTGGTTTGAGATTAAGAATGAGATTGGGAATCAGATTGTGATTGGGAATAATAGTAAGAGAGATCTAGGGATTCAGATTGAGATTACGATTGATCTCGATACTGATATTGAGATAGAAATTCAGATCGGAGTTGATGTTAAGCTTTGGATTGAGAATGGGAATAAGATTAATATTGACATTGAGATTTAGATCGAGGTTGAAATTAAGAATAAGATTGAGATTGCGATTGAGATGGAGATTGAGTTTGGGATTGAGTTTGAGATTGTGATTGAGTATGATAGAGGGTTTGATTTTAGAATTGAGAATAATAGTAATATTAAAGTTTAAATTTTGATTCAGCTCGAGGTGGAGATTGAGAATGAAATTGAGATTGAGATTAAGACTGGTATATAGTTTGAGATTGAGATTGGGATTGAGTTTGAGATTGAATTTGAGATTTTGATTGAGATTAAAATTGTGTTTGAGATTGGGAATAAGATTAATACTGAAATAGAGATTTTGTTTCAGCTCGAGGTGCAGATTGAGACTGATATTGGGATTGAGATAAATATTGAGTTTGAGATTTTGGTTCAGCTTGAAATTGAGATGAAATACGATTAATGTTAACATTAGGAGTATATTAAAAATGAGTCTTATATTGAAAAAGTTAATTAGTTGAATGATTCAAAATAAAAAATTAAATACAGCCAGAGTACTGGTAGGTATTTAAATCGTTTTCAAGTAATTCTAAAGAATTAAAGACCGGAATAATATTTTTCTTGAAATGATTTCTGGATAAAAATATTTGGTTTTTGATAGAATTCTACTATATCTTAAATAAATTTTTTTGCACACAATATTTTTATAAGCCACTTCAAAACTTAAAAGTTTCTATTTCACTAAGTGACATCTGCTTTTATTTTGAACACTCGAACAATATTTCCTACTGCAAACTACTCACCTTTCGGACAACATCGTCGATATAAAAACGTAAGCAAACACGCACACGCATGCACTTATAAATTCACATATTGCATTTCAATAGCAAACACTTGACTGAAAAGCGCAGCTAAATGAAAGAGCAAAGCAACCAAAGACAATGGCAATATAAGGGAGAGTAATGTGTCAAGAATACTTGCTGCCTGCAATTCAATTGAAAGTTTCTAAGTGCAGGGCAAACAAAGCGAATCATCTTTGCAGTTTTGACGCTACAAGCACCAATACACACACACCGATACACACACACAAACAACACAATAGCAAAGTTCAACAAAGTGCAACAGGCAACAACAAACAGCTAAACAGCAACACCAACAACGGTAAAAACAAAACAATAAAGTGAAAGAGCGAGCAAATATGCGAAAAGTTAAGTAAGTAAGTAAAAGAAAAATTGCAAACTCGAACAAAAGTTCAGCAGGCAAGAAGCACAACAAAACAAAATATGAATTAAAAATACGGCAAAAGCTAACGGAACAAGCGAAAAATCAAGAAAAAGTAAATGTAAGTGCAACATCATTGTGCAACCAAAGAAGTAACGGTGTCGAAGAAGGGGATGTGGAGGTGGGGGGAAGCAATGAAAAGTTCGCTTTTAAAGAAGCTGTCGTCGAAGAATTCTACAGCAGGTGCTATGCGCTGCTTTTTCAGCGTGCGCGGCAAAACTTCTGCTTGCCACTAACAAGTGCAACAAGGCAACAAACAAGAGGCACAAAATTGAATAAACAAAATAAAAAATGAACTTCATATATACATATATATATATGTATGTATGTATGCATTTGTATGTGTGATTGTAACGAAAAAAGCTACACACCAAAGCTGCTGATGCATTTGCATTTTGTATGAACAGGCGGCAGTTGGTTGTAAGTGGCAAGTGGCATGCGGCTTTTCATGCCATATTTGCCTCGCAGCCACAAGGAAAACATCAAATATGCCTGCTTATGCGGCGCTAAGTTGCACAACAAATGCAAAATGCATATGAATTCAAATAAAACTTCTAGCTGGAACTCAGCCACAGCGTCAGCCATCATTGCCACACGCTTGTGGGAGCGAAGAAAAATCTGTGTGCAAAAGTAAATGTCTAAAAGCTAATGTGAATGCAAGTCAAACAGAAATCATACACACACGGCCCATGTAACGGCGCTGTATTGCGGCGTCTGCGTCGTAAATATGAACACTTTATCTGCACTTTGTTGAATGTGTGTGTGCGCACAATGAAATGAGATTAGATTGCTCGGTATTGAGGTCAGACGAAAAGTTCTGCAATAAAGCAAAAGCTGAATCTGAATCTGAAGTTGGCTAAAATTCACTTTCTGCATTCACATTTGTATTTGTGCATATGTTCTTGGAATCATACATGTGTATTTGCGGTGTTGAGATTTAAGAGTTGTTATTGCTGCTTGCACTGCTTGTACTGTAAGAAAGTGAAAAGTATGACTAAGAAACGGAGTAAATAGAAACATTTTAAACTGGTTAGAGTCAAACTTGAATCTACTGTAAAAATTTTACTGGAATGTAAGCTTATTTAGGACTGAGGATTTAAGTATAATTTCTTTGGAGATTTGAATCAATCGACTGCAATGAAATTGAGCGACAAACGAAATTCTGTCACGTTCATACAAATACATAGTTGCTACAAATGAAGGTTGTGTTCAAGTCTTTGCCTTTCGCACAGTAGGCTATTCGATTGACAATCAGCTTTTATGCATTTTTTTGCCTTTGAAAAGTTTCAAAGTCTGATTGCTATTTTATCAATAAAAACAGCCAAATTTACAGTGTGGACAATAACCGGCAGATTGCATTGCGTTTCCAAATCGATTTGTATTTGATTAGAGATAAGAGAGTTTTATGTTGTATGGTAAATTGAAGGACGATGGGATCATGTGTAGAAGTTCACGCAAGTAAGAATTGTTTTTGATTGTCATTCACTTGGGAGTGGCCAGAAACGATTCTTCTCCACATAGTTCAAGCAGCTCACGACTTCCGGTTTTATACCAAGTATCCTCTGGGTAGCTAACAGACATCCGTTTGAAGGCGAGCTAAAGTGAGAAGGCGAAGCCCGCTTCTGCGGTTGTGCGTAGGGTTTGAGACCCACCACATAAAAAACGAAGTACCAATGAAAAATCGACGAAAGCCTCGGATGAGACACCCCCCTTTTGATGACGACCCGTTTAAGGATCATGATTTAAGGGCATGCATTTGGAATGTCCGGACCCTTAATTGGGAAAGTGCCTCTGCCCAGCTGGTTGATTTCCTCATATGACTAAAAGCTAACATCACCGCCATCCAAGAAGTGTGATGGACGGGACAAGGACGGAAGAAGGTGGGTCCTTGTGACATCTACTACAGCGGCCATATAAAGGAGCGCAAATTTGGTGTTGGATTTGTGGTGGGAGAGAGACTCTGTCGCCGAGTCCTGGCATTCACCCCGGTGGATGAACGTCTTGCCACAATCCGCATCAAATCGAGGTTCTTCAACATATCGCTGATTTGCGCCCACGCCCCAAAGGAAGAGAAGGAGGATGTGACCAAAGATGCTTTCTATGAGCGCCTAGAACGCACCTATGAGCCCTGCCCCCGCCACGATGTCAAAATCGAGCTTGGCGATTTTAACGCCAGGGTGGGTAAAGAAGGTGTCTTTGGCACAACAGTCGGAAAATTCAGCCTCCATGACGAAACATCGCGAAACGGCCTGAGGCTGATCGACTTCGCTGGGGCCCGAAATATGGTTGTCTGTAGTACCAGATTCCAGCATAAAAAAATTCATCAAGCAACGTGGCTGTCCCCTGATCGAAACACGCGCAATCAAATCGATCACGACATCAAGACATGTCTCCTGTGTTTTAGACGTGCGTACGCTCCGAGGACCAACACACACCATCTCTTTGTCGACTTTAAAGCTGCTTTCGACAGCACGAAAAGGAGCTGCCTTTACGCCGCGATGTCTGAATTTGGTATCCACGCAAGACTAATACGACTGTGTAAGTTGACGTTGAGCAACACCAAAAGCTCCGTCGTGATTGGGAAGGACCTCTCCGAGCCGTTCGATACCAAACGTGGTTTCAGACAAGGTGACTCACTATCGTGCGACTTCTTTAACTTGATGCTAGAAAAAATTATAAGAGCTGCAGAGCTAAATAGAGAAGGTACAATCTTCTATAAGAGTGTACAGTAATTCTTAGATCGAGTTGATTCACTGAAAAAAATGGGGCATGGAAAACAAACAGAGTAAAGTTATAATGTTGTTGGAATGGGTCTGGAGGTGAATGAGGAAAAGACGAAATATCTCCTGTCATCAAACAAACAGTCAGCGCACTCGCGTCTTGGCTCTCACGTCACTGTTGACAGCCATAACTTTGAAGTAGTAGATAGTTTCGTATATCTGGGAACCAGCATCAACAACACGAACAATGTCAGCCTCGAAATCCAGCGCAGAATATCACTCTTGTCAACAGGTGCTACTTTGAAATGAGTAGGCAGTTGAACAGTAAAGTCCTCTCTCGACGAACCAAACTCTACAAGTCGCTTATCATTCCCGTCCTGCTTTATGGTGCAGAAGCTTGGACGATGTCAACAACAGATGAGACGACACTAGGTGTTTTCGAGAGGAAAATTTTGCGCAAGATTTATAGTCCTCAGAACATTGGCAACGGCGAATACCGATGACGATGGAACGATACGAGTTATACGACGACATTGGCATAGTTCAGCGAATAAAAAGACAGCGGCTACGCTGGCTAGGTCATGTTGTCCGAATGGACGAAAACACTCCAGCCCTGAAAGTGTTCGATGCAGTACCCGCCGGAGGAAGCCGAGGAAGGGGAAGGCATCCACTCCGTTGGAGGGACCAGGTGGAGAGCGACCTGGTTACACTTGGAATCTCCAACTGGCGCCGAACTGCGAAGGAGAGGTAGAAGTGGCGCACTATCGTCAATTCGGCTATAACCGGCTAAACGGTTGCAACGCCAATCACATACATACATGGTAAATCGATCTAAATCAGCGTGTTAATCGAGCAAAGGCCAGATAATTGATCAATTAATACCTATGTGAAAAGGCTATAAGAGCTTTCAAAAAAGTAGTTCGAGAGTATTTGGCAGTCTTTTGATAAACAGAAAGGCAAAAAGTACTCGTTTCTTATGTTTCAAGGGTAATTTTTTCGTTGCAATATCTCTTCAGAGCCAATTCTAATATTTTTTTAGAATTGTAGGTACCTACCCTAGGTACCTATACCCTTCAGACGAAGTAGTCTAAAAAACGAATACGGTTTTTAAAACTTTGCTTTGAGAAGGAATGTTTTAAACGAAAATCTAATTTAACAAGACGACATTTCTCCTTCCCCATGCTACTTTTTGGAGGCGCTAAATTTTTAATTAGTTTCTATAAGTAACTAATAAGCCTAATGGGTCTATGGGAATCGTGCTGATTAAATGTTTTGTAAACTTTTACAATCTCTTACCGCTATATGACAGTATCTCCAATACAAATTTCTATTCTTAGATTTTATTCTTCGGTTATATTTGCATGGAATCAAAGTGGGTTGATGAAAATTACTTCCGATTTACCGACTTACACTAATAGAAGGCATTTAATGACCTTAGAAGCATAAATGGCAAACTATGACCCTATCCACTATAAGATCAAGAGATTTCGTCGTCGATAAATGTGTTAGATCGTCTTCAGCTGGAGCAGTTTTAAATAAAATTAGAAAAGATTTTTTGTTTGTTGTTTTTAAGAACATGTTGGCCATCTGAATAGTAAGTAATAGTAACTGCATACATGTACAGAGATAGAAAGTAATTAGTATATCCAGCAGAAATAAGTGAGTACCAGTTGGAATATTGATACCAAATATGGTAATTCTTTTGTAGGCTTGAATAGGGCAGGTAAATCGTGTATTTTTTACGCTCTTTGTATATCTAATGCTACACACTAATACATTGCCCAAAATAAATATTATCCTTAGTATAACATTTTATATACCTATACCTTAGAACTAATGTTATGCACGCTCTAAGCCACACATTCATCATTTCATAGAAGTGCAAAGTTACTCATACGCCATGTCACGTTTCTATTGAAATTTATAAATTTCTATATGTTCTAAATTAATTGGACAATTAATTTGTTTTGGGAATTTCTTTTTAGTAATGAGATATTATATAAAAAAGATTAACTAAAATTAAATTCTGATGTTGGCTTTTGCTTTATTGGTTGGTCAGAGCAATTTGCACTGGTGAATTTTTGATTTCATTTACAGTGAATGTTTAACACACAGAAATCGCTTTAAAATTAATGCGCATATAAAAACGGCAGTAATGTTGAATTAATTTGAATTATTTCTACTAATTTTTTTATTTTGCTAAAATATCTCGTTACAGTAATCAAAAACTGCCTCTAAAATGGAATGCCATTTGTGATTCATTATCAACCAATTAAAAAAATCACAAAAACAAAATTATTAATGATATTTATTTTTATATTACATATTAGTTGACATCTATGTGTGTTTGAATGAATGCACTAGAAGTGAACAAAAACACTTTAAATATAACATATAGTTTTTACGTGGTTTCATCTCACGCTCTGATATGTATACAGACAGACCATAAAAAAATAAAAGTATATATTAATATATCCTTAGTTGTTGAAAACTTTAAATTTAATATAAATTAATTAATTCACTACTGACTATTAATTTAGATTTGTTTTTTTTTTTTTTACAATCATATTGTAGCTTTCAGTTATTAATCTTTAAAAGCAAATACAAATAAATTTTATTGATAATAAACTGTAAACAGAGTGAAATTAAAGTTTTTAATTTTTTGTTTGTTTTGTAAAAAATAATCTCCTTTGCGCCTGATGATTTCCAAATATGTATTTACTCCCTTTGCTTTTCAATGTGTTAAAATATTTTATATATTAGACAAATTCACAGATTTTATAATAACACTAGCACACCCGGCCACACCCGGCTAAGGTATACATTAAATTAATTTTGTCCAATCTTGGCTTCGGCGACGATAATGATTAGTCGAGGTTGATTTATTTTACGCAGCATGACGACAACTTAAACTACTTTTAATTGCAAAGTGAATGGTGATAGTACAGGTAATTTTAAATAGTTTGGGATAATTGACTACGTCATTCTGGTTTGTAGCTGTGTCAAATCTCTTGGACCGAAATTCTAAGTTGTCGCATTAAGATCATTGATATCTTTTTTTACCACCAATATAGGCCATTCAATCAGTCATTTATGGTTATCATATTGTGGTTTCATGACAGGAAAACTTCTCTTTCGAGTCAATGAAGTGACAGAAATCTGTTGGAAATGCTATTAATCCATCGAGGTGTCTACTGCCAACTGCTTCTACTTTCGCAATTTGATATTGTTGCAACAACACTCATATGTTAGTTTTTAATTGGCGATACTTTATGTGTCGCCACAAATTAAATGATTTTAGGCATGCGATTAGCCCGTCAGTAACAGTTGATCCAGGAATAATTGGAAGAGTCGTAAATCACACGCTAACAGAATCCTGGCTCCACCAAAAACGTTTATCGACAATCAAGATCTTTTAAAGTCCTGTGCAGTACCTCCAGCGACTTCTTGAATATTTGGAAAATCTTCGTTATAGCGCTATTTTTAGCGATTTTGCCGACTGGTGTTTCGTTCACTTGCAATTTAGGAGAAATTTCAAGGCCGAATGTGGCGTTTGTTTGCCTACTAACAGGTGCCAAGTTGCCCCTATTCCCGTTAACCTCGGTGGTTAAAATGAGTGAAATTGGTTCTGGAATTACATCAGCTCTCATATACTATATATGATGATTTTCTATTGGACTTTATGCAGAATATATATGTCAAATTGTGTGTTATCTTAATAAAATTACATCAATAAATTGCAAGAGTATAAAATGTTCGGTTGGACCCGAACTTAGCCTTTTCTTATTTGTTACAAAATGTTTTGGGCTATCGACACAACCTTATACAATTGAACTATAACAAAAATATTTTAACAAAGCAACGATGATAACCTTCCAAATATTATTATTTTGTTTTCTTTTTTATTATTATCTTCCTCGCAATTTTTTCATATTTACTCACTTTCTAATCTTTTTCTGGCCTTCCACGAATATTTCAAGACTAAAATTAGCCAGATCGGTTTGGCCGTTCTCGTTTTTTTGCGGCACAAACGAACAGCAATTCATTTTTATATTATACTAGCAGACCCGGCCACACGTTTTTGTGGCAAGGTATAAATTAAATTAAGTTCGTCCAATCTTGGCTTCGGTGATGATATTGATTACTCGAGGTCGATTTATGTTACGCAGCATGATGACAACTCACACTACTTTTAATTGCAAAGTGAGTGTTGATAGTTCAGGCAATTTTAAATAGTTTGGGATAATTGACTACGCCATCCTGGTTTGTAGCTGTGTCAACTCTCTTGGACCGAAATTCTAGATTGTCGCATTAAGATCATCGATATATTTTTTACCACCAATATAGGTCATTCAATCAGTTATTTATGGTTATCATATTGAGGTTTCATGTCAGGAAAACTTCTCTTTCGAGTCAATGAAGTGACAGAAATCTGTTGGAAATACTATTAATCTATCGAGTTGTCAACTGCGACCCTACCATTTCCAACTGATTCTACAATCCCAATTTGATATTGTTGCAAAAACACTCATATGTTAGTTGTTAATTGGCGATTCTTTATTTGTCACCACAAATTAATTGATTTTAGGCATGCGATTAGCCCGTCAGTAACAGTTGATCCAGGAATAATTGGAAGAGTCTGTCACCATAGACGTTCATCGACAATCAAGATCTTTTAAAGTCCTGTGTAGTACCTCCAGCGATTTCTTGAATATTTGTTTTCTCTTTTTATATTTTTCTTGTCAACTCGAATAAAATTCTCTTATTATTATCTTCCTCGAAATTTTTCCATATTTACTCACTCTCTAATCTTTTCCTGGCCTTCCACGAATATTTCAAGACTAAAATTAGCCAGATCGGTTTGGCCGTTCTCGACTTTTTGCGAGACTAACGAACAGCAATTCATGTTTATATTATATTTATGTAACTGTAAATTAGAAGTAAAACAAAATGTTAATTATTAATATCTCCTAACTAAATTTCATCAAAATCCGTTCAGCCGTTTAGGCATGATAGAGTAAAACTCCCAGAAAAAACCATAAAAAAATCACTAACTCAATTCAGTTTTCTGCCTACTTCCTACCCCCTAAGTACGATAACGGGATCTTTTTGATTTTATATCCGTTTTTAGGTAACCATCTATTTCCTTACCAAATTTCATCAAAATCCGTTCAGCCGTTTAAAAAGAAAAGCAAAAGTCCCAACAAAAACGACTAAAAATCACTAACTCAATTTAGTTATCTGCCTACTGCCTACCCCCTAAGAACGATGGCGTGATTATTTATAGCCTATGACCATTTCTAGGTTATCATCTATCACCATACCAAATTTCATCAAAATCCGTTCAGCCGTTTAGGCGTGAAAGAGTAACAGACAGACAGAGTTACTTTCGCATTTATAATATTAATATGGATTATTATCAAGCGACAATTTTTTTAATTCCGCACAGGACCATTCAGTAGGGAATCGACCGCGCGAGTGATCTTAACCCCCCCCCGTACCACCGTGCCCGAGTGACGCATGCAACTCTACATACAACGCATAGTTTGCCGCCGAGCGGCTTAACTCGTGATATCTTTTGAATGGAATGTCAGAATCTAATAATTCAAAAAGTTATATAAAGGTTTTGAAGCGATCTTAAATAATAAATCATTTATTTTAATAAGGATTATTACTAAGGTACAAATAAAGAGCCTTTTCAAGTAGTGGTATTTTGATTAATTTTTTTATATAAAATCGCGTATTGTGACAAAACTATAATAGTTAGAGATATGATGTCGCGACGTTTTTTGTAGATAATGATAAGTAGGACATCACTTTGTTATATCTTCAATCGTTTTCGAAGCATTCGCGATTAAAGAAAGTTTTTTGGTATTTTTTTTACATTATCGGAGTTTTGGTAAGGAACCCTATTTTTTTAAACTAAATATAGCCTATGTCACTCAGGGATAGTATAGCTTTCCAACGGTGAAAGAATTTTTCAAATCGGTGCAGAAGTTTCGGAGCCTATTCGAGACAAACAAACAAAAGAACAAACCTTTCCTCTTTATAATATTAGTATAGATGACACGTGCCATATTAGTTGGTGTTTCGATTTTCGTTTCTACGCCTTCTTCCCATATAACTCAATTTTGAATTCCATCTGATTCCTTTACTTCATAATACATACATATATACATTAGGAACAAATTACTTTATACAAATACTGTATTTGAGTTGTGACATCACTTGTGGAAAAATTGTCAAAATTCAATTCATGACTTTTCAAGGCCCCTGATATCGAACATGAAGAACTCAGTGCCTAAGGGTAATTTTCCACCGAAAATATAGGTAGATCTCTCAGATATTTTAATGTAATTCATTCCTCTGAATTTTTTTCTTATAACAGTTTCTCTCTGTTCCAAAAATGGTTAAAATCGGGTCATAACCTCCCCCCGTTCCCATATACCTAATTATAAATAATACAAAATTAAGTGAGCGTATAGTCTTCGATATATTGTATCTTGGTGGTGAAAATGAGGGAAATCGGTTCAGGAATTACCTCAGTCCCCATATGCTATTTATGATGATTTTCGTTATTCTATTGAACTTTATGCTGAATATATGGGTCGAATTGTGTTATCTTTATAAAATTACATTATTAAATTGCGAGAGTATAAAATGTTCGGTTGCACCCGAACTTAGCCTTTCCTTACTTGTTATAAACATACTTTCCACTGCTTCCAACAATATTAAGTATTGTTTTTTGACCAATAAGTGGAGACGCTACGCCCATTTTCCATTAAAAAAACTGAGTGCAGCTCTCCCCCGCAATTTTTTCTGTAAAATTTAGTGTTTTTGATGTTTTCCCTTAGTGAATTAACGCACTTTTAGTAGTTTTCAATCTAACCTTTGTATGGGAGGAGGCTATTATCCGATTACATCAATTTTTATACTCTCGCAACAAAAGTGCTATAGTTTTGTTCACATAACGGTTGTTTGTAAGTCATAAAACTTGACGAGTTAGATATAGGGTTATACATATATTTTAAAAATGATCAGTGTGACGAGACGAGTCAAAATCCGAATGTCTGTGTGTCCGTCCGTCCGTGCAACGGATAACTTGAGTAAAAATTGAGATATCCTGATGAAGCTTGGTACAAATGTTCCTTGGGACCGTGAGAGGATTGCTTTCGAAAATGGGCAAAATCGGACCATTGCCACGCCCACAAAATGGCGAAAACCTAAAACACATAAAGTGTCATAACTAAACCATAAATAAAGTTTTAAAAGTTAAATTTGGTAAAAAGGATCGCCTAGTAAGGGCCATATTTGGATTTAATTTTTTTGGGGAAGTAGGCGTGGCACCGCCTCCAAATATGTTTTTTTTGAATACATCTCGCAAACCCCTAAAGCTTTTTAAACCAAACTTTCTGCAGTCGGTTCCCTTACGTACCCCACCATACACCATGAAATCGGATAATAACCACGCCCACCTCCCACACAAAAGTTAGGTTGAAAATTACTAAAAGTGGGTTAATTCACAAACGAAAAACGTTAGGAACACTAAATTTTAAAGAATAAATACCAGAAAGAAGTTGGACTCAGATTTTTTTACCAAATGTTAAATGGGCGTGGCATCGCCCACTTATGGGTCAAAAGCCTATCTCAGGAACTACTCGACAGATTTCAATGAAATTCGCTACAAATTATTTTCTTGACACCCTGATGACACGTGTGGAAAATTGATGAAATCGGTTCACAACCACAACATAACGATAACTTCTCATATAACCCAATTTTGAATTCCATCTTATTCCTTCACTTTATAATATATACATAAGGAGCCAATAAAGATAGCGAAATAAAATTTTGCACTTTGTCGAAATCGAACTATAACTTTTCAATGCCCCAGATATCGAATATGAAGAACTCAGTGCCTTATGGTAATTTTTCACCGAAAATACCGGTAAATCTCTCAGATTACCTTATCTAATTATAGGTTTTTCAAAAATACGCTGGGCTTTATTCCGTATATATTGGTTAATATGTGAGATATCTTAGCAAAATTAAGTGAGCATATAATTTTCGATGCAACGTATGTTGGTGGTGAAGATAAGTGAAATCGGTTCAGGAATTACCTCAGCCTATATACTATATATGATGATTTTCGTTTTTCTATTGGACTTTATGCCGAATATGGGTCGAATTGTGTTATCTTAATAAAATTGCATCAATAAATTGTGAGAGTATAAAATGTTCGGTTGCATCTGAACTTAGCTTTTCCTTACTTGTTTTCTTATATTTCTTTGGCACTAAAACCGTGGGTCGGTCTGTGGCGAGAACACAAATTTTCGCCAGTTGACTCTATCATTTGCGGATTCAGTCAGTTGTACATCCCAATTGCAGACATATGCACTTGGTCATTCCATAGGATGCGTGAAACTCCTTTCTTCCCTTATCCATCGGTCTTGAATCTAAGGAGCTGGATCAAATTCCGGATAAGAGGAAATCATCATGTCAAAAGCCTCATCTGGTATCGAACCGATCGAAGAGGTCCCTGCCGATTTTGACGAAGCTAATAGTTGTGCTTAATATCATCCTTAGAACCGTATGAGTTCCGCTGGGATACCTAAAAGGTTTGATTACACTTCCTACTACCGACATAATATGTTGTTTAAAATGCAGCTACATCAATGTAGCAATATATAAACAATTTTATGATGTTGTAAATTTAATCTTGCTTCACAGTCCCCAACATGTCATTTATGGGGCCATCAATCCATGCTTGCAAACTTACTACGCGAATATTTAGCAGATATTTTCCAAACAATTTTGGCACTAAAATGTATTTACAACAACAATTTTTAATGCCGTTTAGACAAAAGCATTTATCAAGCGACCGCAACAAATTTCCAAAACTTTACTAAGTTTAACATAAGCAGCAGCAGCAGCGAGGCAACTGTGGACTGCCCAATAATTTGCATGCAACGTAATCAAGAGTTATGGACAACAACAAAGGAAAACAAGTAAGGAAGGGCTAAGTTCGGGTGTAACCGAACATTTTATACTCTCGCAAGTTATTTATTTAACTTTATTTATATTATATAATACACAATTTGACCCACATATTCGTCATATATATTGTATAAAGTCCATTGAAAGTTGGAAACCATAATATTAGGTTAGAAGCACCGAGGTCCTCGTGTTCGATATATGGGGCCTTAAAAACCTATTGTCCGATTTCGGCGATTTTTAGAACGGGGCTGCCACACTATTAACACAGTATTTGTGCAAAGTTCTGCATCGATATCTTCACTAGTACTTACTTTCTATATCGTAAAGTAACCGATTCAGATTGTCTTCAAAGTTCTGGTATATAGGAAGTAGGCGTGGTTGTGAAGCGATTTGGTCTATTTTCACAACAGATGTAAGGAAACTATTACAAACCAAGTTTCATTGAAATCGGTCGAGTAGTTCCTGAGATATGGTTTTTGACCCATAAGTGGGCGACGCCACGCCCATTTTTCATTTTGTAAATAATCTGAGTGCAGCTTCCATCTGCCATTTCTTATGTGAAATTTAGTGTTTCTGACGTTTTTCGTTCGTAAGTTAATCCACTTTTAGTAATTTCCAACCTAATTTTTTTTGGGAGGTGGGCGTGGTTATGATCCGATTTCTTTCATTTTTGGACTGTATTAGGAAGTGGCTAAAAAAGCGACTGCAGACAGTTTGGTTTACATAGCTCTATTGGTTTGCGAGATATGTACAAAAAGTAGTAGTAGGGGGCGAGGCCACGCCCACTTCCCCAAAAAAATTACATCCAAATATGCCCCTTCATAGTGCGATCCTTCATACCAAATTTTTTTTCCATAGCTTTATTTATGGCTTAGTTATGGCACTTTATGTGTTTTCGGTTTTCGCCATTTTGTGGGCGTGGCAGTGGTCCGATTTTGCTCATTTTCGAAAGCAACCTTCCTATGGTGCCAAGGAACACGTGTTCCAAGTTTCATCAAGATATCTTAATTTTTACTCAAGTTACAGCTTGCACAGACGGACGGACGGACGGACGGACGGACAGACAGACATTCGGATTTGAACTCCACTCTTCACCCTGATCACTTTGGTATATATAACCCTATATCTAACTCGTTTAGTTTTGGGTGTTACAAACAACCGTTATGTGAACAAAACTATAATACTCTCTTTAGCAACATTTGTTGCGAGAGTATAATAAACTAGTATCCCCCGGAACGGCAAATATCGAGAAGATAAGGAGTTAGTTAAACGCTTGCCAATGCCATGTTAAACAAATTATGGACGACTTTGAGTTTTACGGCCAGCAAGCATGCACGCTATACATTGACAAGCAGCAGGAACGTGCAACATGAAAGCAACAATAGCACAACAACAACAACGGCACACATTAAAATAGCTATTGTCAGTTGAGCAGCATAAATGCAGCCTTAGAATGTTGAAAAGAAAGTTTTATAGCCGCTCCAAGCTGCTGTGTGAAGAGAGTGGTGTGGCAGGACAGCATTGGTGGACGCTTCAAAGTTGACTGCTGTTGAAATATGCGTTGCAACATTATTGTTGCGTGGCAGCCACGTCGACAACGATTAAACGATAAACAAGTGCAGCGCATAAAAACGTCTTCTTTCCATGTGTAAGTGTGTGTATGTGTGAGAAAGAGCATGTCCGCATGCCTAACTAATGGCTGGTAGCAAGCTGTATTGGTGACAAAGTTAGTTCTTGGAATGCAGTAGTGTGTCGTTAGTTGTTAGGAATTTAGTAGCAGAAGAGAAGAAGCAGACCAGGACACGCTTCTGGAGGAATCTGCTGTAGTTAGTGTGGACCGAATGTCTCTGTCCACATTAATGGTGCCTGGTTGCAACTGTAAAATGTTTAGTGGCGCTGGTGCAGACCGAGGTAACAAAAAAAAATAAAAAAAAAACAGAACATGAAGAAGAAGAAGAAGAAAACAAGCGGAAAGAGTAAATGACATAGCAGCATAAAGTTTGCGGCTGTTGTTGAGCATGTGCTGTCGCAAATTGTGGTCAATGCAGTAAAGTAAAACGCTGTACGAGAATAATGGCGCTGGTCGCAACAGCTGCAGCAACATGCGTAAGAATTTCGACCAACAAAAACGCATGAAGAATGGCGGCCGAACAACTTGCCGTACTTGTCGGTGCGGTGAAGTGGGAAATTGTGGTGTGCTCTTGTTGTTGCATTGTTGCGTTTTTGGCTTGTTGTTGCTAGCAAATAGCCGACAACAAATAACTCGCACAAAGTTTGCTCAAAGTAATGCACAAGAAAGTGTGGTAAGCTGGGGAAAGCTTAGAAAGTGAAATGGCATGCCGACTGCAACTTATTAAAGTGAGATTTATGGCGCCCAAAATATGGCATAAATAATTGCTAGTTGCAATAAAACTCAGTTTTTCGCAATAAATTATATGGGAATATGACTACATGGCTTGCCTCCTGCTATTTATTCACAATGACAATACAAATCGTTTATGTATATTTTTCTGAAAGACAACTGAAAATAGGTAAAACAAGTAAGGAATGGCTAAATTCGGGTGCAACTGAACATTTTATTCTCTCGCAATTTATTGATTTCGTTTCATTAAGATAACACACAATTTGACCCATATATTCGGCATAAAGTCCAATAGAATAACGAAAATCATCATATATAGTATATGAGGGCTGAGGTAATTCCTGAACCGATTTCACTAATTTTCACCACCAAGGTACACTATATCCAAGACTATACGCTCACTTAATTTTGCTAAGATATCTCACATATTAACCGATAACCGGTGGAGTAAAGCCCACCGTATTTTTGAAAAACCTATAATTAGGTATATGGGAGTTATGACCCGATTTGAATAATTTCCCTTAAGCGCTGAGTTCATCATCCGGCAATTTTTACCACAAGTGAAACACGGCTTCATCAGGATGCCAAGAAAGTATTATGTACCGAATTTTATTGAAATTGGTCGAGTAAGTTTTGAGATATGGTTTTTGACCCATAAGTGGGTGACGCCGTGCCCATTTTTCAATCTAAGTGCATCTCTCCTTTGCCATTTCTTCTGTAAAATTTAGTGTTTCTGACGTTTTCCGTTAGTGAGTGAACACACTTTTAGTAATTTTCAACCTAACCTTTTTATGGAAGGTAGGCGTGGCTATTATCCCATTATATCAATTTTTATGGTGTGTAATAGGGTATATAATAGAAATGAATGCAGAAAGTTTTGTTGATCTAGGCTCTATTGGTTTGCGAGATATTCACAAGAAACTTATTTAGGGGCGAGACAAAAGTACAACCAGATATTTCCCTTCCTAGACTTAGTTATGACACTTTATAGGCTTTCGGTTTTCGCTATTTCGTGGCCGTGGCA
This sequence comes from Zeugodacus tau, assembly GCA_031772095.1. Lineage (NCBI taxonomy): Eukaryota > Metazoa > Arthropoda > Insecta > Diptera > Tephritidae > Zeugodacus > Zeugodacus tau. Next base: position 33,250,845 of record CM062652.1, read on the forward strand.
ATGGTTCGAATTCGCCCATTTTCAATTTTCGCCCACCAATTTCCTCCTACGGTCCCAAGAGACATGTGTACCAAGTTTCGTCAAAATGTGTTAATTTTTACTCAAGTTATCCGTTGCACGGACAGACGGTGGCTGTCTTATCTATTGAATGGAAAACGTAGCCTTATCGGTAACTTAGGTCACTATCTTAGGCGACAATATTTCCCTTGAGACTATCTAAAAGAGTCAACGAAAAAGAAACATTAAAGGGTTGTAAATGATATTAAGAAAACGAATACTAAACAGACAACAAGGAAAATTATTCCTTTGTAAGCAAATAAATTATATTGGATTTGATTTGTTTTGAAACACAGATCGTTGTTTAGTTAAGAATCGAATGCCATTCCATAACGATATTGACGTTATAGATCATAACCTGAAACTGTAATATATATATTTGAAGATTTATTTAATAAAAAGATGAACATGAGTATTATTCAAGGTATTGGCCATTGGCCAGGTATAACACATTCCATCCCATAAGAACTGCGACGTCTTGGCGGCCAAGAATGAAGCCATTTTTGATATCTTACGTTGATGGCAACGTCATTCCAGTAAAGGCGTTCTGTAACGACCGGAAAATGGTAGTCAGACCGGGCAAGGCCTGGACTATAAGGCGGGTGAGGAAAACCTTCCAATCGCTGTTTTCCAATAGTTTTTAAAAGGTCTTACAACATGAGGCCGACTGTTGTCTTGGTGGAAAACTCTTTATTTTTCTCTATACACAAATTCCGGTAATTTTTCGGCAATCGGTAGCTTCGAAGAGTTGTTGTCGGTAGCGTTCCCATTAATGGTTTTTCCCAGTTTTAAAAGCTCATAATACAGCACGCCCTTCTGATATCACTAAATACAGAGCATTACTTATTATAGTATCATATCATGGATATTCGGCTCTGTCGTTGGTTTGGGGTTAGCGCTAATTGAGCCCAGAAGGGCTACACTCCTACCTAGTCAGGTTCACATATAATTTGTTGCGGTTATGGTTGTCGTTGTACCCAAATTGCCAAATATGCATAGTTGTAGACCCAATATATTTATTTGTATAGGAAGACTATCTATAAAATTAACAGTTTTATTCTTTATTGTGTCTCAGTAAGCTCAAATCTGATAAATTACAGCTTCTACTCGACAAATAATTTCGTTATAAAATATCACTCTCTAAATTTAAAATAACCATGGGCAAATCGCTACCTTTGCGCTGCACAATTTTGTTTTACAATTCCTTACTTTGTACTTAATATTTTTTATAAGGAAAATACATTAAAAATTGTATTATAAACGTTCCACCAAACCGCACAAGTTAATAACGCCTGAACAACTTTGCAAGATCTGTACAAATACTTCCCAGGATTGTGCTATAAGAGCGTATCATATTTGCTTGTGTTCTACGAAGATTCCTGGTTATTGGAGTTCATTGAACTCATACATTCTGGTTCAAGGCAACAGAATTAAAAACGAAATAATTTTGTGAACCATGTGTATGTGTGTGTGTGTAAGTAACGGATAATATACATATATGTAATTTGTTAAATATTTATGAAAGTATTTTTAAACGCATGTGAAAGCTTTTGGATGCCTTGAAAGTCATATCGAAATTATTTCTTTTTGATATACATTGCTTTGCTGATTTAAAATTGCTTACCGCATACGTATATACTTTCATACACACTGCTGGAATTTTTTCGTTTTCAGAATTTCTTCCAAAATACCCTGCGGACGGTGCGCAGGCACACGCATCACATTAGCCCGACTGGCGGTAACTCAACAAATTTTGGAAAAGTTTTGAACTCCTTATGGATTTCAGAAGAACAACATAAGTATTTGCATATGCCGGAAGATTGCGGCACAAATTCTACCAACAGAAATTAGAAATTTGTTTGCTGAAATTCAAAGTACACAAATAGCTGAAATGATAGAGAGAGAAGCCAGTGGTTGTGTTGAACGGCTTACAAATCAAAGAAATTCTTATTGCAAGCGGTAGCTTGCCGATAATGCCATATCTCATTCGTTAGCAGGATAGCATTTTTGCAAACATATCACCTAACGGTAGTGTGTGCGAATGATGATTCCGTAATTGCAGGCTGTCAATAACACCGAAATCATACAGCAATCTACACTTTGGTTCACACATCGAAACATACCTATATTTACAATGATTTTTACCTCCCGTGTTGCTACAGAAACTATATTTGCTGGTTGCAAGTTGCATTGATTGCAACTGCAATGTTTCAATTTACTGCTTGCCGACACATGCTGAGTCATGCTGGGTAAGCCAAATTGAACTGATTATGTGGAACAAGTCGTTTCCTTCTTAACAAGTTTGAAGAAGTGAAAGATTTTAGTAACAACCATTTCATGCCTTCAAAATCGTATTTGCTTTAGACATTTGAGTAGTTTGTGGTTATGAAGCAGGTAAAAGGTCGCAGAGCCTCCAATCGTATTGTATTATAGATCATTATTATTTCGATAGAGATTGCGAATATTTTTGTGATGATCTTGACAAAAACTTTTTTCTTACCCTTTTTTCTCACTTTCTTACGTTCATATGCCCGAGCCATTGACTGCGTATGCGTGGCTTGATTTTATATAGTTGACGTTCAATTATATACTTTATTCTCAATGAAGTCGAGAACGCTGGGAGCAGGAGTGTACAAGTGTAGAAAATCCCATGGCTGATTTTCATTACTTCCTCGAATTCCAAATTTAACCATATTTGGGCAAGCGAGAATTACGAAAGAACGTAAGTGAAGGGAAATTTGCCTATCAAAATACAGCTGGCGCAAGAATTGAAGCCAAACGATCACCACAGCATTAAACTATTTTATCAAAAATTTGTGTTCAGCGGCGTAGCTTATTTCTGGTTGAATGGATATGTGAACAAGCAAAACTGTTTAGACTGAAGAAGAGCCAGAAGCATTACAAGAGCTAGAAATGCATCCAGTAAAAGTGACTGTTTTGTGTGGATTATAGACTGGCAGCCATATTTCTTCAAAGATGATGCAAATAGCAACGTTACTGTGAGCGCTGCCGGGAGATGATAACAAAAATTTTTTGTACCTCAAGGGAAGAGCTTGACTTACATGAAATGTGGCTTCAACAAAACGATGCAACAGCCACAGAGCACTCCAAACAATGGACCTATAGAGAGGCGAGTTCCATTAACTGTTTATTTTACGTTTGGGGTTATGTCAATTGGCTGGCTAGATCGTGTGATTATAGGGCTATGTTAAGGCCCATGTCTATCACGAGAAGCCTATTTCGGTTGACGCACTGGAAGTCAACATTGAAGCATTTCCATGTCTATAATGGAACTAAGTGGATGAGGTATTCGAGGCGCAGGCGCAATCAAGTCATAATATTCGAACATAAAATTAGTAAGGACGATCCATTCAAATAAAGGTTTCATGCATTTTTCCGAATATTATAGATTTGTTTAAACTTCATTTACATAGAAGGGTAATAGCCTTTTCGCATAGCCAAATTAATTTAATATATTAAGGTTATAATTAGGAAATCAATATTTGCCTTTCGCACTACCGGCTACTCGATTCACGATCAGCTGTCATATATTTTTGTCTTTGCTGTTCATAAGAAGTTGATAAATCAGCGCTTGAATCAAGCAAAAGTCGGTTAATTGATCAATTAACTTTTGTGCGAAAAGACTATAAGAGGGATATCTCAATCAACTTGAAACACTAATAGAATGAAAATAGCTTACTCTCTTATCCAAGATGATTTTAAAGAAAAATAAGCAAAAAAAAAAAAATGTGTGCATTGATTGCATTAGAGAAATATAGTTAGCCTTCATTTACTACGCTAACTCCCCTTTGCTGTGCTTTTATAGACATAACACGCACGACTTAGGCTATAATTAGTGCACAACAAATAAAATTAAATACTCCTAACACCACCAAAAGAACAGGCAACACACATTTAGGGGTCGTGTCGCGAAAGAACAAACTGTTAGGTCGCACTAGAGTGTACAGCTCTACCAATACGAGTACATACGTAGGCTATATATGTACATGTGAATATCAAGCAGCAGACAACTATATGTATATGCTTACATGCATGCAGATGTGTGTGAAAAATACTAGCAACAATTGCCTTAATTAACAATAAAATATATGCGCACAACAACATCACTAACAATGCAAACAAGAAACGTGTACGAACAAGTAATTAACCCTGTTTAGAATGCGGCAATTGTGTTACGTATACGCACGGGTGACCAGTCATTCAGCGCCCATTCATGCCGAACGCCAAGCAACCCAAGGAGAATGTATATAGGCGTGTGTGCGTGTGTGAATGAGGTGTGAATAGTGGTGCTGGTCGTGTGAGAAGCGAAATGTGAAGCGAAGGCGAAGTGCAAATGAAAGGTCAGCAGCATAATTTGTGGCTGACAAAGAGCAAGGTGTGCAATGTTAATTTGATAATTTCCGTTATGGAAGTAAGCTTGCTCGCCACACACACACACATATGAATGCATACATATATGCACGTGGTGTGTGTGTGAGAAGAATGAGTATGAAAAATTGAGAAGGACATGAAATAAGCGACTAACAAATGCGCTTCATTGCAACAAAAGTGTAATAAAGGTGAATGTCGCACAAAATAAACAACAGTTAAGTGAGTAAAAGTTGTAACTAAACGCAAAACAAGTAAATGGAAATGCCATGAAAAACAGCAGTAAAGGATGTGAAACATTTTAAATTGCTTTTATAACAGCAACTGGTGTGAATACGAAAGCAACCGAATGAAGAAGATACTCGAAAGCAAAAAAGAAACCAAGGTAACCCACCAAAATGCAGAAAAGCAGAACAGTATGCTTGTTACTACAAATTTCCAAGCGAAAATAAAGAAAATCTATACAAACTCACAATGGCAAGAATTGTGAATAAAAAGTGCTGTAGGTTATGGTTTGTGAACTTAATTCATAGCACGATGACTATGAAAAAATTAAGAAGCTTAATACTAATGGCATGAGCAATCCCCGAGACGACCTTAGGTCATAACAGTTAAGCGTTTATGTGGCAATGTGCAAGACTTAAAGCAAAACGGCTAATTCATTTAAAAATCCAAAATTAGGAAATGAGTGGAATATAGATATGTAATGGAAGGTTTTCAGATTTTATTTTAGCAGTTTTGCATTGCTGTGAATTAAATAATCAGTAGCTAGCAATCTTACTTCTTTAGAGTTAAATTATAGTCGCCTTTTTCTAAATGTATGCGCCATCGTTTTGACTTGCATATCAATATTAATATATCTAATATTAATAAGTCCGGGTGTAAGCGAATATTTTATAATCTCGCAATTTATGTATTTAATACGACTATCCGGATACTGCAAACCGAATATTATTATTCGAATAATGCCCTATCCGGTTAATTCGGTTAGTCGATTAGTCCAATACCAAGAGCTCTAATTTAAATTAAATTTATCAAGATATATGTATGGTACATATGTATATGAGGTCTGGTGTAATTCCTGAACTTATTTCAACTATTTTCCTACCAAACTACATTATATCCAAGATTTTACGGTCAGTTAATCTTGCTAGGATATTTCACATATTTAACGATATATAAAGTATAAAGTAGACCGGAAGTTCGAAAAACTGTTTATCATGTATATGGAAGGAAGTATTGACCTCATTTTGCTCACAGGTACAGAGGCACACAATTGCAAGAAAAACATCTCATTTTAATGTTTTTATTTCTTTGGAATATCTAAGATATTTTTGACCCATAAGATTTGACCTCTATCAACGGAAAATATTGACACAGACAGTAACCTATGCCAGTTTTGGATGAGATCATTTTTAGGGGTTTGTAAAATTAAATATGGTCAAATGGTGAGTTACAATCATTTTGTTACATTAACATATGGCAACGAATCGAAAATCAAATTAAAGTTGCTAGAGAGAGACATGTCTATCGATTAAGAATAATTTCATTTTATTATTCTGTTTAGTGGAAATACTATCGGCGAACAACATTTCACGTCGCTTAGATTATTTAAACTTCTATACAATTTATACTAATATTATAAAGAGGAAAGGTTTGATTTTTTGTTTGTTTGTCTCGAATAGGCTCCGAAACTACTGTACCGATTGGAAAAATTCTTTCACCGTTGGAAAGCTGTACTAACCTTGAGTGACATAGGCTATATTTAGTTTAAAATGAAAATAGGGTTACTTACCAAAACTCCGATAATGTAAAAAAAATACCAAAAAACTTTATTTAATCGCGAACGCTGTGCTTTTTTGTGTTAATGATGCCGAAACGTAGATTTTATAGTGTTTTATATCGTATCAAAGTTTCTGAGGTATCCACAAAATAGTGCAAATTTTTACATTGAGGCTTATGGGATTTGAAAACTTTAAACGCGTTTTTTTTAAATTTTTTTTTTTATCAAAATAAAAAAAATTCAATTGCGTTGGTGCGGGAACTTTTTGAAAGAAAACAAAAAAGTAAAAACGCAGTTAATTTTTTTTCACCATTGCTCATCATGTATGGCCATGTAAATTTTTATTTTTTAAAAAATTGTTAAAAGTTATACCCCTACTGCACAGGACTTTAAAAGATCTTGATTGTAGATGAACGTTTTTGGTGGAGCCAGGATTCTGTTAGCTGGTGATTTACGCCAGACTCTTTCAATTATTCCTGGATCAACTGTTACTGACGAGCTAATCGCATGCCATAAATGACTGATTGAATGACCTATATTGGTGGTAAAAAAAAGATATCGATGATCTTACCTTAGCCACAAAAACGTGTGGCCAGGTCTGCTAGTATACAAATATATTCACAAAGGTCTGGTGTCTAAAAAAAAAGGTTGCACTGCTAATTGTAAGGATGTTATCTATATGTTTTCTCGTTCATGTTTTATAAAATATGACATATTCTCGTTCGTTTTCTGAAAATTATTCAATGTTTACATTTCAACATAAAGGAAAGCGCACTCTTTAAATTTTTTTTTTAATTACTTTATATTAGATTTCGCTGTACCTTAACAGATTGTACTTGAACATTTAAAAGAATTTGAGGTTGTTCACAAGATCTCATTAAAGGGAAAATGTTTTTTTTTCAATGATATTGGTTCTTTGCCTCCTAGGCCAAAATTATTGTATAACTTTGTAATATAACTTTGCAGACCGAGTTGGTAGGAAATAGATTGCGTCATTATCGGCAATAAACAATTGAATTGTCAAAGATTCGTAGTAATTGTAAATAAATCCGTTCACTTTCTTTCAACTATGCATAGTGCTGTATACATTATATTTAATAAAATTGTTTCAAGTTTGACTTAATTGTACGCGAAACACAACATCACTGTTGACATTTAAATTCCCCCATCGCGTCTAAAAAAATTTAAGAACGTTTAGGCGACTTGCGAAAACTCTTGGCTGTCTTGAAAATTTCACTCACTTCCGCCCGGCGTTGTCTGACAAAACTTTGCCTGCACTGCATTTTTGATGATTATTTCGGAGAGCAGCGTAAAGCAAATGCATTAAACATACATACGAGCATACATAGACGCAGCCGAGTTTATTAAAAAGCAAATACATGCTTGTAGCGCTTGTAGCTGTCTAACGCTGCGAGTTTTAAGGCGCTCCTCTGCGTGCTGCTGATAAACTTTTAGCAAATTCCAAAAATACAGTAAAAGAAAACGAAAAGAAAAATAAGTCATCAACGAAATAAAATACTGACATTTACACAAACACACACACACACACATATGTATGTATAAATAAAATGCGATTGTCTGTGCGATGGAAGTGAAGCTGCTCGCAACTGCGTAAGCATTCAAGTGTTGCCAACTGTAGTTGACCCATGACACTGAGCATTTTTCAGCGACATTAAATTCCTCACTGAGTTCCATAATAAACCAGAGTAAAGCAAAATTGTTATGTGCTGGAAAATCAAAGTACAGCCCGTCGAGCGTCGCACAGCGTTCGCCGTAAAGCACAGCAAGAGCAGATAACTTAAGCAATGACATTTTTCATTTTCACGCCAGCACACTACTATCTCAATTTTTTCACTCTTCAAACTGCGCTCCACTTTGAATTTATTATATATGTATGTGTGTGTGTGAGTCGCATACTATTTCATTGCTCTCAGCTTTCGACTGCACGGACATTGAATTATTGCGTTACCGTAGTTTATTGCCAAAGCGGTAATGTGCTCAGTGGAGTGTTTAAAATTTCCTGATTGTCGGCGGGCTGACAGAGTTACTTTCAATTTTCCCCTTTTAAATAGTGAGTGCTTACTTTGGCATTAAGTTGATATTACGTAGGATGGCAGCAGGCATATAGAGGAGTCGGAAATCTAATAATTGCTGCCAATTTTAGTTAAACTAGTTGACTTACTTAAGTACTCAGTCCATTTCATTAGATATTAGTATTCCGATTATGAATATGTAAGTATGAACGATGGAGTACCAATCCTACGTATTAAACAATTGGTTAATAATATTGATAGGTTTTCGTGCTGTGACGTTTGTTTAAATGCAGAGCTGCTTCTCTCTGTCAATATTGACTCTAATGAACATTTAAATGCTCTATTCGAAATGTTTTCTAGGAGATATTTTTTCGATACTTTAATGCTTAAAGAAGTACGAAGAAGTGGAAGATACTCATACATTTGTTTTAGTTTTCCTGAGAACGGAGAGGTTAAAGTGCTGAATTCCGTGACATCTGGTTTACTTCTTCAACACATGAAACATAGACTCTATGTGAAACTAAAAACTCCCAATTATCGATTGAAAGACATTCGTATATCGGCGTATTGAAAATGGGCTAAATCGGACCATTGCCACGCTAACCCATTATGAAAGTAGAATTTGGCAAAAACGATCGCAATAGGAAGAGGCATATCTCGTAAACTACTAAATCTTTGTAAGCTCCTTTACAAAAAGGCAAATGCGTTATTCCGACGTTCTGCCAAACATTATAAAAAGAAAAAGTTTGAAGAACTCACTGAGACCATAAACCCCCGCACTAGCCCAAAGAAAATATGGGATGATATCAAAATTTTAACCGGATCTCCTAAACAGCCTCTATTTTCCTGCATTCAAACTCAAAGCGGTCCATTAACGGCTCCCGTAGATATTGCCAACCATTTTGCTTCTTTCCTGTCACTCTCTTCTTCCGATGCTAGCTTCTCAGACACGTTCCGATATCGCTCTTACCCTGTTTGGGAAAACTTCTTGAAAAAGTTATAGTTAACCGGCTGATGTGGTATGGCAACAAAAGAAAACTCATAAGCCCCAACCAAGCCGCATACAGAAAGAATTATGGCACCATCGATGCTCTTTTGCACCTAGATCACTTTATATCAAGCGCTCTTTCCTCTAAAAACCATGTCTCAATTTTAGCAATTGATTTTCAGAAAGCATTCGACCGTGTTGGTGCCCATATCGTTCTGAGACAATTAGATAAGTGGAAACTAGGCCCTAAAATCAAGAAATTTGTCAAGAACTTCCTCAGTCACAGGCAATGCAAAGTAAAAATAAATGGTTTCCCATCCTCCATAGCTTCACTTGACAACGGAACCCCGCAAGGGTCTCCATTATCCGCCTTCCTCTTTATAATAGCTTTCGAAGAGATTACTCAACACACTTACAGCTTTATGCTGACGATGTAATTTTCTACACAAAGAATGCAAACCTCACCAATACAGCCCAACTGTTCGAGAATATCTTATCCGAAATTTCGACATGGTCCCTATCATCAGGAACTACTATCTCTTACGAAAAATCAAAAACATTACACATTTGTAAAAAACGAACATGCTCAGGTTTACTAACCTATTCTAACAATATTAATATTAGTATGGTAAATGAACTTAAAATCTTAGGGCTAGTACTAGACTCTAAATATAGCTTTAAGGCCCATTGTAAGCATATTAAGAACTGCCTCTTGACGCGACTAAATATAATCAAATACCTAACGTCGAAAATAAGTTTAATTCATCCATTAACGCTCATCAACGTCACCAAGGCTCTAGTGATTTCCAAGATCGACTACGCTCTACCTATCTTCGACAACTGCCCGGTTTCTACAATGAAAATTCTCTCCTCCCCTTACCGTGTGGCCATGCGCAGAAGCATTAGAGCATTTCCAACAACACCACTAAAGAATCTCTTTGCTGAAACTGGCCTGTCAACTATAATAGACAGGACTATCATAGAATCGCCGGAAAATACACAAAATGAAATAGTCGCCATACGCAACAATCTTTTGAAATATCCAAACAAACTGAAACTGATGTGGATCCCGGGGCACACAGGGATATCCGGTAATGAAAAAGCAGACGCAGCTGCGAAAAATGCAGCAAATACACCAACCATAACTTTCGGTTATTTCACAAAACAAGACATTATAACTGAGTTATACGCCTAAGTGCGCGGCCACGCACTGAGCGATGAGCGGCTGAGCGATGAGCGACGAAATTTAAACATATGAAATGCCATTGAAGTGGCCAAGCAGTAAGCGATGAGCGACTGAGCGACTGAGCGATTTCTCTGCGACTGAGCGACGTCGCTTAACAATTAAAACATGTTCTAATTTTCAGTTGACTGCTGAGCGACGAACAGAAAGAATGGACAAATTTAACATTGAAATGCTTATTTCTGAGGTGCAAAGCTATCCGGTTTTGTGGCAGGATAGCCACAAAGACTTCAAAAATAAAAATATCACTGACAACATATGGAAAAAACTGGGAGAAATATGTGGTTGTTCTGGTGAGTGTTTTTTTATTCATAAAAAAGAATTATTGTTAACATATTAACATGATAAAATTAAAATTTTAAGTGGAATTTAATGTCCAAACTCCCACAAGTATTCTGTTAATTCATTACGTATATTTAATGCTGTTTGGCTGCTTCTGTTGAAGTTTTGCTGTTGTTCTCGATCAACGGTATTTGTTTGAGCGTTAGCATTGTTTATAGTTGTTGTTGTTTGTAAGTAATCAAGATCACTATCGCCATCGCGCTCCCTCACAAAATTGTGCAGTACACAAGCACATTTAATTAAAATAATTTAAGAGATACATACAGGAGAAATTTGCAAAAGAGTCAACCAGCAAAATCGGGCTCCGAAGCTCTTCCAGTTAAAGTTAAGTGGCCATATTATGATTTGATGAGCTTCATTAAAAAAAGCGTTGTTCCGGATCCTATGGATGGGAATCTTTTGGAACCAGAGCAATATCAATGTTGCAATCCTAATTATTCGACTTTGATTAACGATTTACTAAGTGAAGAAGACTCTGTTTTTAAAACTGTTGATATGCCTGAAACCAGCACTTCTGTTTCCACCAGTTGCTCTACAAATGTGCCACCAAAAACAAAGAAAAGAAAGGGAAGAACAAGCGAGTTTGAATCTGAATTTCTCCAAATTGAAAAGGAGCGAATGGAAATTTTAAAAGCTGAGGTAGAAAAGAAGGAAGAAGATGATGATGATCTTCAGTTTTTTAAAAGTTTCTTGCCATTTATGCGGCAGTTTAACAATATTGAAAAATTAGAAGTCAGAGGAGAAATACAAAATGTAATTTTAAACAAATACCGGACATCGTTTGCCAATAATCAGAACAAACAGTAAAGTATATATGAAATATTATGTTTAACTTAAATAAATGAATAAAATGAAATTTATGTTTAACTTACCTCAAGGTCAAAACGAGCCTCTGCTCTGCACGAATTGCTTTCCTTTGTTTTGTTAATTTAGGCCGAACTTTTTCAAGCAATATATCAAAAGATTGTATAGACATACGTAGATATTGAAAGAATCTATCTGGAAATTTACGTAGATTTTGATATAAATGATTAAATTCACCGAACCTCCATCTTGTTTGGTTTATAGGATGAACACCATACTTTCTTTTTTTTATACGTAGCAAGATTCTATAAACATGATATCTATTTTCAAGCAGCAATATACGCTGTACAGCCCTTGACAACGGCATTTTAGCAACTAATCGCTCAACAACAGTCGCTCAGTAAAAAGCCATACGTCGCTCAAAATCGTCGATCAGCCGCTCATCGCTCAGCCGCTCATCGCTCAGTCGTTTACTACGTGGCCGCGGCCTAAGGAAAAAATTATCAAAAGATAATTGGAGTGGATATATTCATCACTATTCTAAAATCAACCCGTTCAGAATTAAGCCGACCTACACTGCCGACATCACCTTACGCGCCAACAGGCCCTTTACCCGCTTACGTCTGGGACACACCATAATTACACACGCTTATTTATTGCAACGTGCCCCTCATGGAAACTGCCCATTCTGCGACGAAAACGCAACGTTAGAACACACATTAACCGCTTGCCCTATAACTGCAATAATTAGACATGAGATTTTTAATTCGGCCGATCCATTCCAACTTCTGAATGAGCCCACCGCTAAAAATGTGAATATGATTTATAATTTTCTTAAGGAAACAGATCTACTTCGACGAATATAAAGAATTATAGCTACTCTAATTAACTCACTAACCCTACTTCCTAAGTACTAATCTATCCTTTTACTTCTGTTTTAATATTACATTAAACATACATATGTATGTAGCATAACAGACAGCCGAAGGCCTCTGCCGCTAGTGCCGCTAGATATTTATTTGTAGAATATTAAGTATTGTACAAATAATTTATAAAAAAAACAAAAAAAAAAATCTTTGTAAACCAAACTTCTGCAGTTGTTTCCTTTACGTACCCCATAAGACTCCATAAAAATAAGTGAACTGGGATAATAACCACGCTCACCTCCCTACCACTAAATTTTACAAAAGAAATGACAGAAGAAAGCTCACTCAGTTTACAAAAAAAACATGGAAAATCAGCGTGGCCGTCGCCCACTTATGGTTCAAAATCATATCTCCGAAACTACTCGACTCGTCGTACAACATTTTCTTGACACCCTCACAACACGGATGAAAAATGGGAGAAAAATAAGTGGCAGTCTTTCTCATAAATAATAATAGCAACCCATTATAAATGTTAGCACTTCAAAATAATTATTATTTAATGCTTTAACTCTGCACTTATTTATATTATTGTAGAAAAAATATATTGAAAATAACGGGCGTGTTTTTTCCACTTGAAATTATATAAATTACGATGCCATATTTTTTGTATATTTGATCGAGCTGGTGTGTCCATTTGAATGTTTACCGACAAATACTGAAGCATGAGCAATTTCAAAATTAAGTAAATTTCTGAGGTATGATAGAAATTGATAAAAGCAATGATAATGCAATCATTTTCAACAAAATGGAAATATTTAGTATATTTGTAGGTATTCGTTGCTCTGGCTTAACTAGCTCATAAGTTAAAGCACATACATTTATTTATATTAGAAGATGCATCCATGTGAAACCTCAAGAAGTCGTAAAAACATTTAAGCCGTCTTTAAAGTTTTCAAAAAATATTGTTTATGCCTCCTCAAATGTGAGAAGTATTCTTACCTAAAAGCTTGCATAAGCATTTAGCGGGCTTAGCCAACTAAACTTCAGCAACCTTTATATTACAAATGTTTATTTATTTAGTTGCAGAAATTTTGTGTAGACGAACGTGTGTTTGCACTTATACCCATGAATTTGTGTGAATTTGGCTTGTGTACTTAGTGACAAAAGTCTAAGTTGCTCCAGACTTGTCGCACATTTCACTAAAAGTTCTCATATTTGTTAACAAACGAGTGTATAATATATGTGCGAATGTGAAATATATACGCTGAACACCCTGTTGGTATATTAATTTTATATTGTAAATAGGTGACTTGCAATAATTGTTAAGGCAAACTGTTGTGTCAGGAGTAACAAAACTGAAATCATTTGTTATACTTTATAGAGCACACTTCTGCTACTATTAAGAGTACATAGATACGAATTAAAATCATCATTGGATTTCCTACATGACTAGTTTTTACTGCCTTCAAAGTATACATATATGGTGTGAATGTCACCAAATCGTAAAACATATATCTGTCTTGCCGGCAATTGTCATTTGTTTTGCGAAGCGATTGAGAGGTGACTGCACGCTGTCGTCGGCAAAGTTTTACAATTCAAACTTCACACATGGATCTGCATTACATAGACGCATGTGAAAATGAAGAAGCTAAACATATATGTATGTGTGTAGTAGCAGCAGCTGTACATACACAACAACTCAACTCGCATAAGTCGCTGAACAAAGTGTTAAGTAGGTAACAGAGCTAAGCAGTTGTGGCAGTTAGAATTTATTCTAGAATTTCAAATTGTTGGTGAAAAAGTTTTTGCAGTTGTGGCTTCGGCAGAGTTTGCTTGTATTTGCATTTAATTGGAACAATATGCGTTTGAACCTTAAATGTGCTACATTGCGTATACGTAACATCTTTCATACTTGAATAGAATTTGACAATTTAATAATTGTAATGAATTTAATAGTTAGCCATAAAAATATACTTATGATCAAGCAATCCAAGATATTTTAAACAATTTAATATTTTTTCTTATATAAGAATTTTAGATGGATGTTAACGAAGTGCGCCTGAAGTTCTGCATGAACGTAATTTACGGATTTTGCTTGTAGCTACGCAATACATAATGGATAGGGTGCTAAAGATATATTAAAGTATGCGTAATCAAATGAAAGATGAGTAATAGTATCTACTCACAGAAGTTAATTCATCTATTAACCGGATTTTGTTCGATTTAGTTCGAATTACCATACAAAAGATTAAACTTATTTTAGTACATTTATTTTTGATCGAATACAAATCGTGTTGAAACTGGAACGCTCTGTGGACTGTGCTTATTGATAAAATAGCAATCAGCTAATGAAACTTATCAACTTCTTATTAAAAGCAGAACAAAAACGTATAACAGCTCGTCTTTAATCGAGTAGCCGGCTGTGAGAAAGTCAAAAACTGGTTTCTCAATTATAATCTTAATGAATTAAATAAATATGGCTGAGCGAAAAGGAAAGAAGAAGATTAAAATAAAGTAAGTACTACTAGAGTATTTTTAAATATTAATTAATTTAAACGATTAATAAAAGTACTAAAGAAATTTTAAAGTTGCTTGTGTCCGAAATTAGACTATATTTAAATGGTAAAGTACATCTTCCAACTGTGTATATATATTATTGAGTTTAATCCAGCTTAAAAGTAATAAAATATATTCAAAATTCCACTTAAAATATAAATTTATAAAAATAAAACCAAAATATGAGTGTTCACACGCTCTCATTGCTAATATGCATTACGTTGTTATGACGTTCACTACACGTTCCACTTACACTGCTGCATTTTAATCCAAGTGATATTCTTCTAAATGTGACTAACACAGTGCGCTGACCCAATAACTCGTCTGTTATCTGCAATAAGCGACAAAGAACAGGTGAACCATTTCGCATGAATGCGCACAAAAGTGTGCTGTTTAATATTACTCGTGAAACGAAACATCTGCAGCTTTGAACGGCTTTGCATAGCTGCAACACACACGGCCACAACGCCAACACATTACCCATCACACCAAGCATATTACTGGTTTAATCGAAAATTGTGAAAATTTGTGTGTGAAGCGATGAACAAGTATACACTTCAGTTGTATGCGTTCATTACTTATGCGCCAAAAGCCTTTGACTCTCAGGAGGAAATATGTGAACGCAGAAACATCAAATGCATATGAAAGCGAGAATCCCTTAACCAAAGAAAATGGCACAAGGCGAAATAAATATATTTGACTGTAAGCATGCTCACAACAGTGATTTCACAGCAAAGTTCATTTGCATTGGCAAAAATATTTCCTTACCACAGACTTCGCTGCGTGAAACCAGCAAAGAGCGCAACAACAACAAGCGGATTCTTAGAATATTTACACGCTTTCCTTTCAGTACTTATACTTTAATCAATGTCTGAAATGGTTTCAATAAGAGAAATACCGTTTATTAATTCAAAGGGTTCTCCGGTTATTTGTTGAAGGAAAAATAAAGCTAACCTGTATAGCAGTATGTTATTTATCCGGTAAACAATTGGTCTACCAAAGAAAACCTAAAACTTTTGGAAAAAACATTGTCTACTTTTAGAACTATATATCTGACCCCACAAACGAACTACTTTAACCCAACGTTTTCTTGGGTACTCCGGTATCTGCCTCATTCGATTCAAAAGTCCGTCCGGCTAGTGTTGAATCGACCCAATCATTGCGCCAACAGAGTCCTGAGAGTTGAGTTAAGTACTTATCGAGCTCACATTTTAACTGCCAGATATCCAACGGTTATTTGTAAAGTCCTTTATCAGAACCCGTCGTGAGAGCTTGTGCAAAATTGTTGTTTATATCTACTCTTCTGAAATTCGCGAGTGTAGGCATCATCTATTTATTGACTTGAAATCTATGTGCTGTCATCTTATGTATATCTGAGTTTAATGATCCCAAGTAAGCTTTGCAAATTTTTGTTTCCATTGCACCACTAAGCGTATTGAGAAAGTCCGCTAAAAGAGCAGGTCAGCAAGAGAAGATGCCACCACTTTAACAAAGTCAAGAGAGTCAGAGTCTCATTATACTAATTTACCAGAACAGTATAAATGATCTTGACATCAGATCGAATGGATATTTTTCTAGAACAAAAACTACTGTCAACTGATTATTTAACAGCAACTGTATATTTAAAGCTGATATCTCAATATTCCCCAGGAAATACGTCATTGACCTTTAGAAAATGATGAAAATATTCCTCTTTCATAAATTTATTGTGTTGTGCTTCAATGCTATAGGACTACGTGTGCAATACATCTAGTGAATATGCATGTATAAATAGTAGAAGGTGAAAATAAATACAAGCTCATATGCAGAAATTCCGATAACCAGTTACTTGCATGTGCATTCATTCATTCATCTTCATTATGACAGCCAACAGAGAGTAAGCTGCTTTGCAGGTCGACACGAAAGTATCCAAGTGAATGCGTACAATACCGCCGGCCATGGCTGTTTGACTCATCAACGAGCGTTCGCAAAAGAGTATCATATGCTTGCGAAATTTGTGTGTCTGCTCCACCCAGTTGCTGGCGAACATCTCGACGTGCAGCTTATCGAAAAGTAATTGAAATGTTGTGCCATAGTAACAGATGGGAAAGATTTCCAACGGCATCGACAGCAAATATGCCAAATAGTACAAGCGATCGAATGGTGCATCGACAAAGTATAGTAATGCGGCCATTGCTAGACATATGTTGATAGCAGTAACGGTGAATTGCAGAAACATCGGCAGCGAGATAATATTTTGAATGATGTTGAGCATGCTGAAAAGGAGAATATTACGAAAGCGTAAGACTGGTGGCAACAGCGCATATCAAAATATGAAAAGAAAGAAAACAAAAATTGTATTGGATGCAATAACCACCTCATTCGATTAAAATTTCTTGCCCGTTGAGTGGTTTTTACAAGTTTCTGAATAAATAAGTCGTTCGTGGATTGTGGAATATCGTGGTTCGGCAGCAGTTCGACTGAGTTCTGATTCGACTCATTTGGTCGGAGCGATGACAGGGATCGGTGCGTTCTTATGGTAGAAAATCCCTTTTTTCTTCACCAAGTGGAGAAATTTTTTCGAATTCTTCGACGTATCGGCCCACCAAGTCACTAAGGGAAGATATTCTTTCTAATTATTCGACGAATCGGTCCAATAATTTGGTATCGTAGATTATCTCCTGACAGTTTTAACTTTATCCAAGTGATAGATTCATTTCGTGGGTCGTGCGAAATCGGTAACTATCACTTTTCCGACTGTTAGTACTGTCTCTGTCTATGCTTTCGTCGGAGAAGATGAGTGAAGTAGACTGCTCCTTGGTCTCGGGTATATAAACAACACAGAAACATGTTCGGATTGCACATATGCAACTTAAAGAAGATAATCGTAGTTTTAGTTATCTTCTTTTCTAAATTAGAACGATCTAACAAATAAAAACAAAAAAAAAACATCTCCGAGTAATCCTGTTTCCATTTTACATAACGTATGTCCTCCACATTTTAGCTACCTATGACTATGCTATGGTTTTATGAACCTTACCCAGCAGCAAACAACTTCAGCATCCCAGAGATTAAATAAAAATGGCGTTTTATTCAACCACAATATTATATATTTTCAATTATTTTGAGGGTTTATTTAAGCTCGAACTGTAATCTAATGTAATAAAAAGGAAAGTTAAGACACATAAGTTGAGCTAATGAAAACATATTCAAGAATCGTACTCAAACTCATTAAAAAAATAAGGAAAAGAAAAACTGTGCAAGTCTAACTGAACTCTATGACCATATCTCACACCTGAAAATTAAGGATAATCTAACGAAAAGTTTACTCATTTTCACACAAATAATTTTCGCAGGCTGTTCTTATGTACTCAGCTTTAAATTTTCTGCAGCATACACACAATACTACTCACTTGTAGAGTTGCTCCTGATCTTTGATGCAATGCAACAACTCCGCCTCATTCGCCTCGAGACTCGCCGTCTCGTAGCCAATTTGCGAAACTCTAATACCCAGCAATTTGATGTGCGCCGACAACAGCGCCAAAGCCATAGTCGGAAAGCAATCGTTAACGAAATTCTGCAGCAATTGGTAGGAGATGCCGACGATTTGATAAGAATGCGCTGCATAGAACTTCAAATTGCTGGCACGCCAATCGAACGGAAACCAAGCCGGATACAACAAATTATGCTCATTACGAAAAATAAACATCAGCTCCGCCGTCACGCCCACAACGGTATAAATACCGAGAAAGCAGATGGTAATGCGACGCATTTCCTTACGTAACTGTACGAAGTAACGACGCTCACACGGACTCCGGGCACGTGCATCCAATGCGGCAATGATGGACTCTAGCTCACGTATGCGCGACAATCTCGTGGCGTAGATGACAAATTTCACGCTGCAAACCACACAGGTGACACACACGGCGAGATTCTGAATATTGATCGAGGCATCAGGGCTGCTGAAGAGCGCCAAGGCGAGATGCAATGGATAGCAGAGGGTGACGAGTACTTGCAGCAGCAGCGAGTAGCCGAGATAATAGGTGTTAGACGAGGACGCGTTAATACCGAGCACTCTAAAGCACGTCCAATGAAGTTTAAAAAATGAGCGGGTATCAACTGCCGCTGACGGCGGTGGCGGTAACGATAATGGTGATGGTGACATTTCGCGATTGCACAAGTGTCTTAAGCTAAGCGCAGAAAATTCACCGTTTTATATAGTCTGCGGTGAGAGTACACAATAGAAGTATGAATGTGAAGGGCCAGCAAATTAATATTTAAATTTTGTCATTATTTTAATTGTGCGCTAGTATAATTGATTAGAAATGCGATTAATAAAATATTCGGTATACAAAGTAACTATATAAGCCAGCTACGTCACTCCTACAGTGGGCAGCATTATTAATTAAAAAAAAAAAATCAATTGGTTGAGCTGATGGTTCTGCGATCTCCCGTTGCCATTTTCGCTACGGCTTCTGCCAAGGTAATGCCGTTTAAAGACTCACATAATTCAGAGAATTGGGGTACTCACAAATTGTCGTATAGTGTCTTTGAATCATAAAGTTTTGTACACTTGTTTAAAAAAATTGTTGTTCGATCGCTTACAAAATAAATTTACACAATTCCGACTCAGTGCGCCGTGTGTTTTGTTCGTTGTTTATTGAAAATGTTTTTTTTCAGTTTTTTTTTAGAATTATCACAACAAAATTATAACGAGGTGCTCATAAATATAGTATTTTTTAACATTTTCATTTATGACAACTTATGAGTACCCTAAATATAATTTTCATGTTTTTACTTAACTTTAAGGCCTTAACCGACAGCAAATAACAAACAAATAATGATCAACAAACATTAAAAAGTCGTATAATTTTTCCAACTAAAACGGTTTGGCACTTCTCTATTAAAAGAATTTTATGATGGTTCTCCCAGAATGAAGACTTGCTCGGCTTTGCAAAAGATAAATTAGTACCGCATGAATATTTAGCCTACATGAACCTCATATTTTACAAAGCCCTAATTGAGAGTTTAAATCAGTTAAAATTATTCATGAAATCAAGAGATATTTTATTAGATCGTTACATAGTAAGAATAGTGGATAACTATTCTTCTTTTCTCTTTTTTCCGATGAAAGATTGTGTGAAATGGTCACCTTGAGCGATCCTCATTTGAAGAGATATGTACTTCAAATTAGCGTTTGTGATTCGATTGTATTTTCTATTGGCGTGGTCGAACTCTGAAGCAAAATCCATACTTTTTGCAATTTTTGACCACTGTAGACACTTCGATACATTGTAAGAATTTTACAAACAGGCGCTAAAACGTGTCACTAATTACTTAATTGTCAAATTGAAAAGTAACCTTGACATTTATATGGCCTACTTGGATTCTTATAGGTCAACGCAAATGTGGGGACCCATGTTAATATTTGATGTCAATAAATAAGGTTGAAACGCTAAATTTGTGCAATTAAGTGTGTTTAAATTAATCGTTGTAAATTATATTTACGTGACCATTTAATAGATTTATCCACTTAGAAGATAAATTCGCAAATATTTCAACACATTTATGAACAATCTGTATAATAATTTATGTACGAGAGCAGCATGATACATACTTAGTAAAATTAATATCAAATATTTAGAAAAATTGTGATTGATTTCTCAACATAAAATCTTTTGAATTCGATACACTTTACCCAAAATGATACAACTTCATAAACTCACCTCAACTCTAATCCTTTCCCTGGAGATATGCAAAGTAGACCTCCGTGTTGACCATAAGCTCGTCATTCACCTAAACTTTTCCTCGGCAGAAGACAAGTTTGTAACAATATACACCTGCATTCCGTCAAATGTAGAACAGTTCATAGCCTAGAAGCGTGTTGTTGTACCTTAGCCAAATAGGCTTATTTTTGGGTCATGTGTAGAATTTCACGTAAGTGAGGAAAGTTCACTTTTAGACCAAGTGTCCTCTGGGTAGCCAACAGACATCCATTTGGAGGCGAGCTAAAGTGAGAAGGCGAAACCCGTTCTTTGTGCGGAGGGTTTAGGACGCACCACATAAAAAGACCTCTCCAATGAAAGATCAAACAGAGTCTCGCATGAAAGACACCAATTTTGATAACAACCACTGCAAAAGTGTTACGAATTAAGGGAATGTCCGGTCCCTTAATTGGGAAGGTGCCTGTGTCCAGCGGTTTATATTCTCGTAAGAGTAAAGGACAAGCATTGCGATGGACGGGACAAGGCCTTAGACGAGCAAGTCCTTGTGGCATTTACTACAGCGGCCATACAAAAGAGCGAAAATTTGGTGTAGGATTCGTGGTGGGAGAGAGACTCAACCGTCGAGTCTTGGCATTCATTCCGGCGGATGAACCTCTAGCCCAAATCCGCATCAAAGCGAAGTTCTTCAACATTTTGCTTATTCGCGCCCATACAGCAAAGAACGCTCGTCAACAAAGACAAAGAAGGTTCGCATGAATCTGGGATAAGCCTTCTAAATAGCGCCGATAATTCTGCTTCCCGTCCGGATAAGGAAGCGAAGCGAATGGGTCTGAAGGTGAATGAGGACAAGACGACACTGTTGACAGTCATAACTTTGGAGTTGTTGATAATTTCGTATACCTGGGAACCGGCATCAACAACACCAACAATATGAGCCTCGAAATCCAGCGCAGAATCACTATTGTCAATAGCTGCTACTTTGGACAGAGTAGTTCAATTCAAAAGTAAAGTACTCTCTCGACGAACTAAAATCAAACTCTACAAGTCGCTTATCATTCCCGTCCCGCTTTATGGTGCAGAAGCGTGGACAGTGTCAACATCCGATGGGAAATTTTGCGGAAGATTTATGATCCTCAGAGCGTTGGCAAGGGCGAAGGAACGATACGAGTTATACGACGACATTGACATAGTTCAGCGAATAAAAAGATAGCGGCTACGCTGGCAAGATCAAGTTGTCCGCATGGACGAAAACGCTCCAGCTGTGAAAGTGTTCGACGCAAGACCCATTAGTGGAAGCAGAGGAAGGCCTCCACTCCGTTGGAAAGACCAGGTGGATAGCGAACTGGTCCCTATATGATAACAACAACTATGTAATGCTGATTAAAAACTATTTGGAATTCAGCGCCTGAGCAGTTTTTCCTCAACCGCCTTATAGCCCAGACCTTGTTCCGGTTGATGCAGAATGGCCTCACTGAAATAGGGGTTACATCAGAACTGAGTATAAAAAATTGGCTTGATTTATTCTTGGTCGTCAAGCCGGTGCAATTCGGATGGGCTCCACAAATTGCTAGAAGGATGGGAAAATGTTATGGCTCCAGATAGACAATGCTGTGTATGCTTGTATTAAATAAACGTTCAAAATTTGAAAAAAATCAAGAGTTTTGTTATATCCCCAATATTTTAGGGCTATTGATGACTTCAGGGGAAGTGTTCGTGCCGAAATCATCGCTACACCGCTCGAGGTGCTCGAAATTATAATGAAACGGAATTCACTTAGATGGTCACTTGCATGAAGTTGTATTTAAAATTGTGTCCAAAAACAAGGGAAAGGACCACATTAAAGAACAATTTTTCAAATTTAATGCAGGCATTTTTTTTTAAGTAATTCGATATTTACATATATACCGCCATTGAAGTCACGCTGTATATTCGAACTTTTGAGGGTGAATATCATATGTGACAAAATATTATCTGAATTTTATTCTTTCTTTATAATTTTTACATTTCAAACGTTTTATTGCTTACAAAGTCGTTAGCCGTTTAGAGTTGCATAAACATTTCACGTTTACTAAAGCCAGCAGCATGTAGTCGGAAGAACATACCAGAACTATATAAATACATATATTTACTACGTATTTGCATCGAATATTTTGCTTAAATTTGTTAGAATCGCAAATCCTGTTCAACGGTGTGGCAGAGTCTACGGGCAATGTCAGTCACAACTTTGCGTTGCACCATTTTATGATTCGGATATTGTAAATGCGCGAATGCATAAAATCGGCTATTCTGTTGACACAACATCTCTCTCTACGTGTGTGTGTGTGCGCCGTCGATTGAGTCATACTTTATCCGCACTGCAGTAGACCGTATGCATGGATGCATGTATGCGTTTATGTAGACTGACAATGGCAGCAGTGCACATGCAACTGGATTTATGCCTTTTTCGTATATTTATTTACAGTTATGAAATTCTTTATGTTGACTGCCTTTGTTTGCGACGACTCGCTGCATGCACGCACGTGTCAGTTGCGCTTTGGATGTTGCATAAATAAGAATTGTTCAAACTGCACGTCTGAAATTCATCCATACATAAATAAAGGAGTTGCTTGTATGACAATGTGAATGTGTGTGTTTATTTGTTGTTTATGTATGTATTTGCAGTTAAACTGCACAACTCCGTGCTAATCTTCTATATATATGTATGTGTTTGCATTCGCCTAAATGTATACCGTGGCATGTTGCAATTCTAACGGTGCTGCATTCCGATAATACAATACAATATTTTCATGCAAACATTTTATTGTTATTCCTTGTATTATGTATGGTACTAAATCCAGCATACTTTTGAGCAATTGTGATAGCAAAATAAATAAATTTTTCTAGAAGACTATAGTCAAATTTTCGTATGTAGTATACTAGTAAATATTATATGTGTCTATATGTTTACTATATACAAATATGAGCTTTCATGCGTGTTTATGCATTTCTTTTAAAACCGTATCTCTATTCCCACGTCGACCGAGATTAAACTGCAAAAATAACATAATCCGTTTTTATCACACACATGGCTCTTAAAATGCACCCTATATACACCTACACAACTATATCTAATCAATTATTACGTTATATTCTCCATTCATTGCTTGGTGTCCCTTACGTGGCAACTGCAAATCTTCTTTCAGCACTTGCCTTTGAACAGCTGTCACTCATGCATTTAACAACTCTTTCGCTATACTTTTATTCTCCTAATTTGTGCTCAGCAAACATTGAGCCATAAGAATATAAGACATGTGTATGCTGGTATTTCTAGGAAATTATGCTCATTGATTTAAAGCACGTCTTTATTATATCCGTAACACATTTGCCAAAATAATAAATTTAACATTTGCCGGCAAATTGATTGATCTGACTGTAGTGCTTTTATTATTCATAACTGAATGTGAAACACCACACATTATCATGGCTCTGAACATATCATCATTCGAACATGAATGTAAAGGTATAATTTTATGCTCTCTTCATTTATCACAGTATTTATGTGCGAGAAATTTAAGTATGCTTTAAGAAAGACCCTGTAGGAAATATGCCTTCAGTGAATGCGAAATAATTTTCCAAATTTCGTAACAAAACTGCGTCACGTTGGCAGTATATAGAGCAACAATAGAATAAAAATATAATAAATTTTGATTATTATTATAATTTTCTTGGATTATTCGGTGATGAAGTTGGGTAGTGAGACAAGTTGGAGGGTTGTCACCTGATTGAAAATCGCTGATTCTAAAAATCAAAAGGCAAACAACACTACACATAGGTCATTAAAATCAAGTAAGTAAAAAAACTTAAGAGTAAACCTCAGGAAAGTTGCCAAACGTTTCAATAGATGTTATCTAGTAATTTTGAAAAAAATTAATTTAATTATTATTTTATATTAAAATGTGAAAGTCAGATTAAACGTAAAATGGTAATTAGAAAATATATTTACGAGTGCTATCACCTGTTTAGAATTGTTTATTCAATAATATTCTTAAATCAAATGATGTACAGTTGAACTTCCATAACTCGAACTGCTCTAACTCGAAGCTCTCCATAATTCGAACTATTGAGTTGGAAATAGAAGTCAAAATTCATACAAATTACATTCTGTAACTCGAAAGTCTCTCTAACTCGAAGTATTTTTGTGGATTATGGTGATTCGAGTTAGAGAAGTTCCACTGTATTTCTTTCCGAGAGTTTTTTCACAATTCACAATTTTAATTTTATCAATTGATATTTTTGCAAAGCCATAGTTAACATTCTATTCTGTTTTCCTCGACATTCCAACAGGGTACTCTTTTTCATAAAACCACTGAACACTAAGCTTTATGATAACCTCTTGAATTTTTAGTGTGACTGCCACATGTTCCATATGTTTCTAGTTTTATTTCACGTAAAAGCAAGCAAGCAATAATAAAGTAAAACCGTTTTGTGAATCTTAAGTTCATTCACAATGGTAATCTTAGCCTTAGACACTTCACTTTGATTGATTTTATATTAACAAGAACAATGCAAATGAATATAAAAAATATATATGTACATTCAATTGTTCTTATGGAGATCTTAATATAATGAAAATATGTAAGTTCAGTCAAGTGTTTGCTGAGCAATGAAGCTTCATCTAAGAATAACCGGTTTTTGCTAAAAATAATATTGTCTATATTTTCCAATTTTACTTAAATTATATTCACATAATACTTTTCTTCTTGAACTATATAGAATCATGCATACGTATTGAATTTAACCTTAGTATTAAACACACCATTAGTAAAATAACAGTGTACAAATAAAAAAACTTTCTGGCTCTCACTAGAACATACCAAAGAACCATACCAAGGAATATGGAAAAATCACATGCGGCGCTTAAAATGTGGCGGTAAAAGGCAAGTAAAATAGGTAAGTTGGACAAAAGACCACGGACCCACCCACTAACGGTAAACTAACGTGAAATTGTTTACTTTTTGTTGGGCTCCTCGCAAGACTGACAAATGGTAACCCCACCCAAACCATTTGTCACTTGAGAAGTGCCAACCTGGGACTTACTCAGCTGTCACCTTGAGCCAAACCCATTAAATGCAATTACGCATTGTAGAAAGAGCATACATAGATAGATGGCATGCAATGTAGATAGAGTTTAGGTGCCTTGCTTACCTCCATGGTGTGTCGAATAAACATTTTTTGAGACACTAACAAATAAGCTTTATCAGAAAACAAGCTCAAATAAATGTTCTACACGCTTTTATTGGATGCTTACAAATGAACAGGCAACATGAGAATGCTCATATGAAATACCACGAAGTTGCGTATACGCAGTGTCACACACACACTAAGCAGTTGTAAATATATCGAATTTCACTCGTAACATAAACAAATCGCAAACGAGCAAATATGCGTAGCGCAACATAAGGATGCATATATCTGTGTCACGTGTGTGCTGCACATGTGTGCCCTGTTTGCGTTTACGTAGAACAAGTCAGCACGACACACTCTATTGGTTTTGTTTGATAAGCAAAGAAATGGCTTTTACAACTTTAACTTTCTGCCCCGCACTCACTTATTAGCTCACTGTTTGTTGGTACTTCCGTATCTTCCAATCATTGCCCTTTGTTCTTTCTTACACTAAATTCGTCTTTTGATCTCATTCCGCAAAGGATGACAACATTTATCACCTTGTATTTATTGCTCCATTTAACATGCCTTTATTATAATAATATCACCCTTCTCTTTGATTTGTTTCTATAGCGAACCACGTGTGCTCTAAATTATTTCGCAAACAAATCAATAATCTTGCGGAGGTTTCTCCGAGTTGGTTCTTCGGTACGCGAATGGAATTTAGTCTATTATATTAAATAATAAATAATTGAAATACTTATAATTATATAATCGAATGTATGTAATATATTACGGTATTTTTGAACTAAACAAAAATTATTGTATTTTTTTAATTTTCCATCTGTGAATGAATAGCCTCAAACCGAAACAATTGTTCAATTTTCATGTTATATTTTCTTTAAACTTGAAAAACTTCTTTCCGGCAATAACGCCAATATGCGTAAAATCTTTAGCGTCAAATTCGTACTTTGAAAGAAATACACAAAAAAACGTGTCCTATAATAACTGAATTTTCGCGAGGGAACTGCTATATTAAAAATACGTTAAGAAATAAAATTTTTCGTAAAACCCCCCCAAAAAATTTTTCTGGATCCGCCACTGGGTTATATATATCAAAATGATCAGGATGACCAGACGAGTTGAAATCCGGATGTCTGTCTGTCCGTCCGTCCGTCCGTCTGTCCGTGCAACGTATAATTTGAGTAAAAATTTAGATATCTTAACGCAACTTGTTACACGTATTCCCTGGCACCCTGAGGAGGTTGCTTTCGAAGATGGTCATAATCGCACCATTGCCACGCCCACAAAATGGCGAAAACCAAAAACCTATAAAGTGTCATAACTAAGCCATAAATAAAGTTAAAAAAGTAAAATTTGGAATAACGGATCGCCCTAGGAAAGAGCATATTTGGATGTAATTTTTTTGGGGAAGTGGGCGTGACCTTGCCCCCAAATTGGTTAATTGTATATATATAGCAAACCAAGAAATAGCAGAACGAAGCTGCAACCAGATTTGTTTACAAAATTGAAAATGGGCGTGGCATCGCCCATTTAAGGGTCAAAAACCGTATCACAGAAACTACTCGACAGATTTCAATGAAATTCGGTATATAATATTTTCTTGACACCCTGATAACACTGATAATATGGCACCCTGATAAATAAAATGGGCCACAACCACGACTACTTTCCTTATAACTCAATTTTGAATTCCATCTGATTCCTTCACTTTATAATGTATACATAAGGAACCAATGAAGATAGCGGAATATACTTTACATGCACTTTAGCGCATATCATCTCTGGCTTCGCTTGTAAAAAATTGTCGAAAACGGACTATAACTTTTCAAGGCCCCAAATATCAAACATGTTGAACTCAGTGCCTAAGGGTAAATTTTAACCGAAAATATGGGTAAATCTCTCAGATAATTTAATGTAATTCAGAGGAAATTGTTTTCATCTAATAGTGTGTCTCTGTTCCAAAAATTATTAAAATCGGGTCATAACATTTCCTAGCTCCCATATACCTAATTATTTTTTTCAAAAGTACGGTGGGCTTTATTCCGCATATATGTATTTACTACTATATGTGAGATATGTTATCAAAATTAAGTCAGCGTATAGTCTTGGATATAGTGTACCTTGCTGGTGAAAATGAATGAAATCGGTTCAGGAATTACCTCAGCCCTCATATCTACATATGACGATATTCGTTATTCTACTAAACTTTATGCCGAATTTATGGGTAAATTTGTGCGTTATCTTAATAAAATTTCTTCAATAAATTGCGAGAGTATAAAATGTTCGGTTACACCCGAACTTAGCCTTTCCTTACTTGTTTTTTTTTTTAGTTTTTATACTCTCGCAACCTGTTGCACAGAGTATCATAGTTTTGTTCACCTAACGGTTGTTTGTGTCACCAAGAAATATAAGAGTTAGATATGGGGTTATATATACATAAATGATCAGGATGACGAGTGGATTTGAAATCCGGATGTCTGTCCGTCCGTCTGTCCGTCTGTCCGTCTGTCCGTCTGTTATGAAAAAAGTTATGAAAAAAATTTTTTTGGAAAAGTGGGCGTGACCCCGCCCCCCAATAGGTTTTTTGTATATAACTCGCAAACCAATAAAGCTATATAAACCAAACTTTCTGCCGTCGTTTATTTTAGCCATTTCCTTATACAGTCCAAAAATGAAAGAAATCGGATAATAACCACGCCCACCTCCCATACAAAGGTTATGTTGAAAATTACTAAAAGTGCGTTAACTCACTAACGAAAAACGCCAGAAACACCAAATTTTACATAAGAAATGGCAGAAGGAAGCTGCACTGAGATTTTTTCACAAAATGGAAAATGGGCGTGGCGTCGCCCACTTATGGGTCAAAAACCATATCTCAGGAACTGCTAGACAGATTTCAATGAAATTCGGTATATAATATTTTCTTGACACCCTGATGACACGTGTGAAAAATGGACGAAATTGGTTCACAACCACGACAACTTCCCATATAACTCATTTTTGAATTTCATCTTATTCCTTCACTTTATAATATATACATTAGGAACCAATGAAGATAGCGAAATAAAACTTTACACAAACACTGTGTATGATCTGTTGCATCACTTGTGAAAAAATTGTCAAAATCGAACCATAACTTTCCAAGGCCCCTGATATCGAACATGAAGAGCTCAGTGCCTAAGGGTAATTTTTCCCCGAAAATATACTTAGGTAAATCCCTCAGATATTTTAATGTAATTCATTCCCTCTGAATTTTTTCTTATAACAGTTTCTCTCTGTACCTGAAATGGTAAAAATCGGGTCATAACTTCCCCCAGATCCCATATACCTAATTATAAGTAATATTAAATTAAGTGAGCGTATAGTCTTCGATACATTGTATCTTGGTGGTGAAAACGAGTGAAATCGGTTTAGGAATTACCTCAGTCCCCATATACTATTTATGATGATTTTCGTTTTTCTATTGAACTTTATACCCAATATATGGGTCGAATTGTGTTATCTTTATAAAATTACATCAATAAATTGCGAGAGTATAAAATGTTCGGTTACACCCGAACTTAGCCCTTCCTTACTTGTTCAATTTTAGTTTTGTTCAATATCTATAAACTTTTAACTACAGTTTCCAAAAAATATCTATACCAAAATTCATAGTAACTATATCCATATGTTGTGTCATAACAAATTACAAAAATTAAAATATTTTACAAAACTTTTTTGATTCATGGAATACGATTTTAATCATAAAACTCACAATTTGACCCAGATCTTTATGCCGATCTAGAAGTATATGAAGGCTGAGATAATTCTTGAACCAATCAATCAGAGTTTGAAGAATATATTATGTATCTAATTTCATAGAAATCGGTATAGGCTTTCCTGAGGTATTGTTTTTAATTTAATAGTGGGTGACACCATGCCCATTTTCCTTTTTTTATATCAATCAGAATACGTATCTTTTGTGTTCCATCTCTGTTAAATTTGGCCGATATTATCCAATTTCATTTCATATTTCTTTTATAGCCTAGTTATGTCACTTAATAATTTTTCACGCCATTTTGTAACCGTGGCAATGGTCCTTGGCCCATCTGCTATACCAACTCTCGATTCGTTTCGCCAGGGTCGGACTATAGACGGGTGTTAGATGAGTCACGTTCGTTGGATATGACAAAAGATAGTTATTGTCATGCGGGCACTCATTGCCTGCAGGACATGTTTCCGGTATGCCGGGGCCTAGTCTGGATATGTGGAAGCATAACCTGCAACAATATGTAAATCGAAGTTTCGGGAGGCAACTGGAGCTCGTCGTATGCATTTTATTTCAAAGACGTCATTCACTGGAGGGAGTCAAGGAAGGTGTTGATAGCTCCACTGTGAATAAAAAAAGACATGTCGGAAGTTGTCTGCCTCCAAAGTCTGGTGTACTGCTTGATGTCGTCGACGTACTGTAAGAATGACCTCTTGGTGCATCTGGGAAGCGGTTCTGCTTCAAGCAGATGACAACAGATATGATTTTGAAGCTAGTTTCCTTAATTTATATCCCTCCGTTAAAGTTTACACTTTCTAACTTTCCAAATTTAATATTTCAGTATACTCGTATATTGAAGTTTGAGAAAAGTTTTGAGTTTATATACACGTGCCTGCCAACTGAAAGTCTCTTCTGGACTAACATTCCAAATGTATACAATTGTGAGTCCACCCGAAAACTCGCACTACCTTACCTTCTGTATAAATATTTATTTTCTTTGTCATGAGAAAATAAGAAACAAAGATAACAGCTTCAAACAAACCTACTTAAACTTTAAACGCTGGCTTTGAATTATTATAAATTACATATATAGTATATAACAATGCAAATATGTACATATATATATTTTTGTTTACCAAAACAGATTTATACACTCCCGACACATTCATATGTATTTACGCATTTATATAGTTGCGAAAGTCGTGTCAGTTTTATTTGTGTTGCTTGTCTGTCTGCGCCACTCGCAAGTGACTTTCTAAACTTTCACCATTTTGCTCATAAATCACGGGTAGTTGACTCAGAAGAGTTCACTTCGCAGAGCACAACGCTTAAACGCGAGTTATGATAAGAAATGGAAAAGCTCACTTCACGTCTAAAAGCTTCTTTAAACATTAAGCGGTGCTATGACTTTTACTTGTTGTTCGTAAATATGAGAAGTAGCTTTGTTAGCTCCTGATAGTTCAGCTGAAAGTGAAGGTGTTAAAGGTACCAGTACGGCATTGTAAAAAATAAAACTTAGTGCTAATGGCATTTTAATTTCATTATAGATGCTTGCCTGAAGTTTGTGTACATTATTTCTTTTAGCTTTGTGTAGAAGATGCGTCTGCCGAGTTTTGTCGGTAAATTTTTTGATGTACATAGTTTCCTATTGTTTTCTTCATTTAGTTGAAGCTCACTTAAAGCTTGTAAAATAAAGAAGACTATTAATTTTTGTCAAGAAATGTTGCTGGCGATATGAGCACGGAAGCCGATGAAGCCTGTGGATGGCTCCAAAATAACGAATGAAAATAATGATCAATAATGGTTATGATTTGAGTATAATTCTGTCTATCGGTTCTATAAGATTTCGGTGCCTTGCGAGCTTACCATCCAACGTATCCTTAATTAAATCAAGCCATACAAAAATTGTGAGAAATTGAGCTTTGAAGTGTTTCCGCTTCCAGCATATTCTCTGGATCTTTCCTCTAATGCTGTTATTCAAAATCACATTCCCCTAACAACAGCGTCAAAGAAGTGTGAAATAATCCAATTTTGGATTCCCTGTTCTGATGTCAACCGCATTTCAGTAAGGTCATTTTGCAATGACCGGAAAATATGGTAGTCAGAAGGTGCAAAACTTAGACAGAAAAGCGGGTGAACTTCTCAGCCACTCTTATTCAAATAGTTTTTAACCGGTCTTGCAACATGAGGCCGAGAGTTGTCATGATGGCAAACGATTTCATCGTCTCTAGTCCTAAACTTTGAACGCTTTTCGTTAAACGCTCGCTTTAATTTTATGAGTTGTTGTCGAAAGCGCTACTCATTAATGGTTTCACCCGATTTTAGAACCTCATAATTCAGCTCGCCATTCTAATCGCATCAAATACGGAGCATTACCTCGACATCATGGATACTCGGTTTCGCCGTTCATTTCGCATTTGCTTTTGTTTGAGCCTAGATTTTCCGTAATTAATAAACCAGGAACCAGCATCAACAACACGAACAATGTCAGCCTCTAAATCCAGCGCAGAATAACTCTTGCCAACAGGTGCTACTTTGGACTGAGTAGGCAATTGAACAGTAAAGTCCTCTCTCGACGAACCAAAATCAAGCTCTACAAGTCGCTTATCATCCCCGTCCTGATCTACGGTGCAGAAGCTTGGACGATGTCAACATCAGATGAGACGACACTAGGAGTTTTCGAGAGGAAAATTTTGCGCAAGATTTATGGTCCTAAGAACATTGGCAACGGCGAATACCGCAGACGATGGAACGATGAGCTGTACGAGTTATACGACGACATTGACATAGTTCAGCGAATAAAAAGACAGCGGCTACGCTGGCTATGTCATGTTGTCCGAATGGACGAAAACACTCCAGCCCTGAAAGTGTTCGATGCAGTACCCGCCGGAGGAAGCCGAGGAAGGGGAAGGCCTCCACTCCGTTGGAGGGACCAGGTGGAGAGCGACCTGGTTACACTTGGGATCTCCAACTGGCGCCGATCTGCGAAGGAGAGAGAGAGATGGCGCATTATCGTCGATTCGGCTATAACCGGCTAAACGGTTGCAACGCCAATCACATACAATAAACTTTTCATCAACAATCACAATCCGTTGTAAAAACGACTTCTTTTTGTAGTGTTCATGCAACATTTCTGACATGCAAAATCAATGTCTTCTGGCTTCAATTCAATGTGCACCCAATTTCCTTGATTTTGAATGTATCCGGTTGCTTTTTAAAACGTTTTAAAATGACTGCTTGAGTTACTCCCAAACATTCTTCGAGCTCTTCTTGTGTTTCGCAGCCAAAATCACCACTTTTAAATCGTGCAAACCACTTTTGGTACATTAGCAGAGGTTATATGCTATAGACTTTCATCAAAAATTCGATGACTTTTGCCCCAGGTTTTCTTCATTTAAAATTAATGAAGAAAAACTCCTCGCAGAAACACTTTTTCATACGCAATTTTCTAAAAATTTTAGAAAAAAATTGCTGTTTTCACTTCAAATGAATGATATACTGAAAGAGACGCAAAAGAATAGTTGGCTTCAAACGTATGTTTGTAATACTGGAACAATGGAATAACGATATCTCGGCAATATATATAGTTATGAATACAATACAAATACTATGATTAAAAGATTTCAGTTTGAAAACCCAGAAATATTACTGCGAAAGACTGGTTTAGTGGCATTTAAGAATATAGTTTAGTGGATTAGACATCCCACGAATATCCTTAATAAGCTCAAATGTCAAACAAATCCACTCCATGAAAACGCCAACTAATTGTTTCTAAATATTCCAGCGAAAATCGTTCCTACAAAAGCAGTTAATCACTTCATCCAAAGCAGTGTAGGCACATTAACAAGTTGTACGATTTGTAATCTAATCACAGAGCAACAAAATGCGGCGACACACCGCAAAGCTCACCACATTGACAACAAACCCCCACCCTCCACAACAAGAACACGTGTATTGCGGCAGATAAGTTGCAATTCGCTTCGTTGGTTTTGGAGCAATTTAACACATACGAACACATGGATGAAAACTTTTGCTGTTACATGTTAACACATACACGTACACATGGACACCAATGCAATGAAAATATGAGTACGTGTGTGTGTGTGTGTGGAAGATCTTCGACTCTGCCTGTGCCGGCAACTAGTACTGCAGCAAAACTCATTAGCATTTCAATTAGTTTTGCAGCAGTCGACCGCATCAAACGCTGTTCAATTATACTTAGGGCAAATTAATAGCGCCGACTGCGCAGCATGCCAACCAAAATCCATATAATGCGAATCAGATCTGTTTTCGTCATGACGACACAATGTGCACGACAACGACGAGATAATCGACTGCGGGTGCTCGCTCGCCCCATTTAGATGCGGATATCTACAGGAGACTGAGGCGCATTGGTGAATTGTCGAGGATTTGTGGTTGGCTTAGGGTTTTTGGCGCACACTGTGTGTGTAAAATTGTGTTTGTGTGCCTTAGACTCCTTCAAGGAATTTGTGTATTGAGTAGTCGATAGGTTGATCAGCTGACTGCAGACAACTGCGCGTGAGCTTAGCTGTGGTTTGCAAACCCGACTCATTCGTACTTCATTACCCGTCGCCTATCATTTGTTTTATCAATCCATTTCGGTAAATATGAGCTACAAAGTATTTACTGATTTATTTACTATGCCAGCTTCTAGTCAAACTTTTTCTCCACCCACCGCCCAACGTTTTTGTTGTTTAGCGGCAATTTCTTTGAAAGGCCACGGGTGAACAGCCACAAGCCGTCGTAATGCCGCACTCAATTTACTCTCAATCACCAATTGTTATTGTTGTTTCTGCCTTAACGCACAGCATTCTGGGCGCGACTAAGGCAAAGCCGTCTATTATTGCAGTCTTCGCTATTTTGGCAGCTGTTGTTATGCTTTCTGTCAGCAATTGTAGTCCACACGACTGACAGCAGCGGCTATTGATGGGCGCTTGACTGCGAGAGCTGTCCATATTCAAGCGCGAGCACAAAGCGTATTTGCTTTTCTTCTGTTCTCGCTTTGCTGTGAGTCAAAGTGGGTGCCGTTGTTTGTGGTGCTTCCCTGGACGCATTCGCGGCGTTATCGGCCGTTGGCAGCAAAGCTGGTGGATTATTCAGTAAATTGGTTACGAAAAGTTTTCTTTCACATTTGACTCATTTCATCAATAGGTGGGCAACTGCCGAGGCTGATAAACTGTTCAACAATTTTTTTGGTGCGTTAATAGAGCGCTGTGTGCTTAAAGCTTCGTCAGTTCTTATATTTATCTTAGCAATTTTGAAGTTGTAAATACTAATCCAATTAAAATTTGGTATGAATTAGATGCTTTTGCATGAATTATTATTCATAATTAGAGACCACTTGAAATGAAGGGAAGATCTTCAATAAGTGTCAAAGCTTTTTATGACAGTTGTTCGTAACACAAGTAAATCGTGCAAA
Organism: Zeugodacus tau; assembly: GCA_031772095.1. NCBI lineage: Eukaryota > Metazoa > Arthropoda > Insecta > Diptera > Tephritidae > Zeugodacus > Zeugodacus tau. The sequence goes on from CM062652.1 coordinate 33,285,965, forward strand.
GTGTATCTTTGGTTTCCATGTCTTATTTTTTGTTGTTTTAGTGATTACCTAGACTCTGTTTGAAGGATGCATCGAGGTCATCTAAAGGGAGACTAATGCCTAAGACAGACATATGGTTTCCGTGCTACGACATGTACTTCAATAAAAGCTCAATAAACCATATACCAGCATAGTGACACACATGTAGTATTGTACTATGTATACATCCATCAGCTGATGCAAATAAAATCAAGCAAAATATAATTATGAATAACAGGCAGGAAAATTGATCCTGACTTAGTTACAACTCCAAGCAATCTTAAAAAATTATTGTCTATTATAATTATTACATATTATATATTATTACATACATATTATATATTTTTCACATAATTTTTTCAAATTTTGTTTTTTGAAATGTCAAAATGTCAGAAAACATATGATTGTGGCAGAAGAGCTTAAAGCTTTCGGTGTATTCAATGCAATCCATTGTAGTACATTTCACAACACCACAAAATTTCAATGGTTTCTAGAACTCTATTGTAGTACGGAACACCATTTGCTTTCAAACAAAATTCGGAAAACCGTGATACACATATGGTTTCTGAAGCATACTACAATATATACTACATGTCTGTCTCACGTATAAGGAAACGAGCTCTTTCGACTGGGTCGGGCCATGGGGAGAACGGAGTCTAAAGAAATGCTTAGCGTCATGTGGTGACTTATTTGTAATGTCTTCATAACCGTTGGCATCATCGATGAATCTGTTGGCCTTCCAGATTAGGTACCTGATGACATTTCAGAAATTTGGCGTCAGTTCCCATAGCAATATGGAACTCTTGGTATTGTTTCCAATTTACCGCTATAACATTATTTTATTTGTTATAATTCATCTATTATATTCAATCTCGCGCGAAATTCTTCAGACCAATACATTTAACCAATATATTTAATTTATATGATTTTTATCTCTGTTCTGTGGTTTTATTTTTGTTTGGAGAAACACTCCATATCTTGTAAGTCATTTCTTTGTAGTAAAGCAAGTATTTCTCAATTATTACGTCGTTTCTACTCAGTGAGTATTAAGTCTCAAAAATGTCATCATACAATAAACACAGCTGAGTTTCTTCTTAGCTGTCTCCTTACTGTGTCCTTTGACAGCAAGTAAGCAACTGAAAATTATCTTTTTGGTTTTTGTTGAGATAGTCTTCGTTTTTAGTACTGCTTTGAAAGGCGTATAAACGAAAAGGATTTTTAGCAAGAGAGCAAACTAAACTCCACTAAATGCGCAGCTGTAAAGAGTAGTTCGGCAATTTAAGAGAACGAATTACGTTATCCGTTTAGTGAGAGTTTCGCAAGAGCAATAACTGCTCTAATAACAGTCAGCACTCTTAGTTCGAATATTAAATAATTAATCTAGTTAAATTAAAATAATAATTGATGATTAAAGTTCGAAATAATAAGTCAACAGAAGTAATATTATGTTAGAATAAAGGGTTCCGAAAATAAAAAACATTTAATGACTATGTTAATATTAATTTAAGTTTATCGTTTAACAATGACTGCTTTTCTGTGCGACTTTAGAAAAAGCGTTATAAGATCCCTAACAAACATACTTGAATATCTTCTGGAACCATCTCAAGTAAAGTCTGTGGGTCCACATATAAAATATTTATTTAAATATTTAGTAGAAATATCGCTCCGAAAACACTTTATAAGTACATCAAATACTCTTAATACTTATTTGAGTCAATTGCATTCCAAATTTCAGTTAATCTTAATAGGAACGGAAAGTGACTGCAAATGAATTGGGGAAACCGCAAGTTGCCACAAACAGACAATCACGACAGTCGTGAGTCATAACCACAAAACAGTTATGGGTTTTCAACAAGTACGGGAATTACTTATATAAATTACATTAAATGTATTAGTGCTCACAAATGTTTACATAGATATAATATATATAGTGTTAAATCAAGTGTTTTATGTAAAGGTATGTTAAAAATTTCGATGTACTGCAAATAACTCACGAATTAATGATACTTCGGTACAGAAAGTAATTAAGTTATAAGATGGAAGGAAAGGCTAAATTCGGGTGCAACCGAACATTTTATACTCTCGCAATTTATTGCTATAGTTTTATTAAGATATCACACAATTTGACAATTGAATTTATATTCGGCCAATAGAATAACGAAAATCATCATGCAAGGTTTATGAGGGCTGAGGTAATTCCAGAACCACTTTCACTCATTTTCACCACCAACATACATTATATCCAAGATTATATGCTCACTTAATTTGGCTCAGGTATTTCACATATTAACCGATATATGGGTGATTCTACGATAAGAGGTTTCAATTGCACAGAGAATACGGCCAAAGAAAACTTTGTACTTTTCTTATGAAACCGCTATATTATGATTTTTGTCCCTTTTTATTTATCTTCTCACGTAAGGGCAAGTCACTTAATACATATTTTATTATTTTTTCGACGACCAGGGTAAATACATCAGGGGAGAGTCGTAGAGTTTATGGTAGATAATTATATTAATTATAATTAATTATTATTACAAATTAAAGGTACTCTCTTTCCTAGATGAATAAACCATAAAATTAAAATAATAAATCAATAAATTCACTCTTCATCCTAAATAAACGAAACAAATCTTAATATATAAAAATCCAGTGTCCGTGTGTATGTTCCGAATGAACTCAAAAACGAGTCAACTGATATTCATGAAAGTTGGCATATACATGTAATTTGGTCCAACTTAGATAATAGGATAGTTATTATTCAAATTAAGCGTCTCCACAATTAATAATTAACATTTTGTTTCACTTCTAATTTACAGTTACATATGTAAATATAATATAAAAAAGAATTGCTGTTCGTTAGTTTCGCAAAAAGTCGAAAACTGCCAAACCGATCTGGCTAATTTTAGTCTTGAAATATTCGTGGAAGGCCATAAAAAGATTAGAAAGTGAGTAAATAAAGTAAAAGGAAAAATTGCTAGGAAGATAATAATAAGAGAATTTTATTCGAGTTGAGAAGAAAAATATAAAAAGAGAAAACTAAAAAATAATATTTTGAAGGTTATCATTGTTGCTTTGTTAAAATATTTTTATCATTGTTCAATTGTATAAGTTTGTGTCGATAGTCCAAAACAATTTGTAACAAATAAGGAAAGGCTAAGTTCAGGTCCAACCGAATATTTTATACTCTCGGAGTTTATTGAATTTATTTTTATTAAGATAACACACAATTTGACCCATATATTCGGCAGACAATATCAAATTGCGATTGTAGAAGCAGTTGGAAATGGTAGGGTCTCAGTTGACACCTCGATGATGAATAAATGATAAATGACTGATTGAATGACCTATATTGGTGGTAAAAAAAACAAAGATATCGATGATCTTAATGCGACAATTTAGAATTTCGGTTCAAGAGAGTTGACACAGCTACAAACCAGGATGACGTAGTCAATTATCCCAATTATCCTATTTAAAATTGCCTGTACTATCACCACTCACTTTGTAATTAAAAGGAGTGTGAGTTGTCATCATGCTGCGTAACATAAATCAACCTCGAGTAATCAATATCGTCGCCGAAGCCAAGATTGGACCAACTTAATTTAATGTATACCTTAGCCACAACAACGTGTGGCCGGGTCTGCTAGTATTAATTATAAAATCTTTCAAAAGCATTTCTGATTTTTTTAATACGTAATATATCCTCTGCCCTTTCAAAAGAAGATTTCACATGGGGAGAGTCTGGCCAACCTGATCTTATTTATATATACATACATATATGTGACCTGGTCTACGGAAAGGGAGCTTAGGTGTCAAAAAATCAATTTTCACTTTTTAGTTGATTCGGATGGAAGATGAGATGCTTTTTTTTTTAACAGCTGTTACCCAGAAAACTAGTTTTCGCACGTTAGCTCCCTTTTCGTAGACCAGGTCACATATATACACATATTTGACGTATGCATCGATTATAGGCGAATTTATTAAGCGCGCTAGTCATCTCTCATTTTTGCTGTCAGCCAATAGGAGATACCAATACAAACCATATTACTTTTTACCTGGTTTTTCCAATGGGCTTACTGTTCCTCTGCTTCCACCAGCGGGGACTGCATCGAACACTTTTCAAGCTGAAGCGCTTTCGTCCATTCGAACAACATTACCTAGCCGGGTAGCCTCGGTCATTTTATTCGCTGAACTATGTCAGTATCGTCGTATAAATCGTACAGCTCATCGTTCCATCATCTGCGGTATTCGCTTTTGCCAATGTTCAAAGGATCATAAATCTTCCACAAAACATTTTTCTCGAAATCTCCCAGTGCCGTCTCATCGGAAGTTGACATCGTCCATGCTTCTGCAACATAAAGCAGAACGGGGATGATAAGAGACTTGTAGAGTTTGGTTTTGGTTCATCGAGAGAGGACTTTAACATTTAAATGTCCACTCAGTCCAAATCAGCATCTATTGGTAAGAGCGATTCGGCGTTGGATTGCGAGGCTAATATTTTTAAGTTGATGGCTGGAGGTGGGCAAGGGGTCATCTTCAGAAGCTCACGCAAGAAAGTATCAAGAGCAGCTCACGACTTCCGGTGCGGGTGTCATGATGAATAGTATCTCCCTTGGTCTCTAACTCTCTCCCCTGGCAGTTATTTTGCCAGGGGAAATACGGCAGGGCAGAGACGTTTTTGTAAAAAATTTAATTGTTTTAATTGACTGAATTATTTTTTGAGTTAATTATTTATTTCCCCTTAATTATCACAGTATTAGTAATTTAGGATAATAAAGACAAATAAATGAAATGAATAGTATACATTATATGAATTGCCAGGGGAGAGACAAAATCAGTTTTCGAATCCAGTACACCACACGAACAAAACTACAGCGTTCAAAAGGATTTCGCGATTAGTATTATTAATTTCAAGCTGATATATGCTCTTGGAAACTTTTTTCAATGCGACCGTCTTTGAATTTATGTCGCACAAGTGGAACAAAATTTGGCAGGGTAGATACATAAATAAATCGGGGCAAAAGTTAATTTTAAAAATTAAATGAAATTAACAAAATAATTTTTTTTTTATTTAACAATACTTAATTTTAATTATTATACTTTCGATTGAACTTAGTTTAGGTTTAGCATCTCATACAAAAATATATGTATTGTCCGAAAGCTAAATAAAAAGTTGCAAGGGGACAAGCCAGGGGAGAGACTTTTTTACACTTTGTAAGGAATTTCAGAAAAAAATGTTTTAATTATGCAGTAAATTGTAATGTTATTTAATACACTAGATTAATATGATGTGATTCATTAAAAAAATAGCAACATAAAGGACAAAAACAATACTTTAAGCTGATTTCCGCACAAGTTGCCTCTTATCGTAAAATCACCCATATACGGAGTACAGCCCGTATTTTTGAAAAATCTATAATGGGGTATATGGGAGCTAGGGGAAGTTATGACCCGATTTCAATAATTTTTGGAACAAATACATACATTTAGAAGAAAAAATTCCTCTGAATTACATTAAAATATCTAAGGGATTTACCGATATTTTCGGTGAAAAATTACCTTAGTCACTGAATTCTTCATGTTCTATATCCGGGGACTTGAAAAGTTATAGTCAGATTTCGGCAATTTTATCACAAGTAGTACACAGATCATATACAGTACAGTAAGCTGAAGAGTTTGTTTGTTTGTTTGAACGCGCTAATCTCCGAAACTACTGGTTCGAATTGAATAATTCTTTTTGTGTTGGATAGTCCATTTATCGAGGAAGGCTATATAGCATCTGCGACCAGGAGCGAAGAAACAATGGTAAATGTGTAAAAAACGGGGGAAATTATTTATCTTTGAGGGCCTCCGTTCCTTGCGAAAGCTGTTCAAGATACACAAAAGTTATGTATGAAAGAATTTTTTCTCTTTTAATGATCTAAAAAAGTCCGTGAGTACCGTTTTTGTGATAACTAATATACTATATATGATGATTTTCGTTATTCTATTGGACTTTATGCCGAATATATGGGTCAAATTGAGTGATATCTTAATAAAACTGTAGCAATAAATTGCGAGAGTATAAAATGTTCTGTTGCACCCAAACTTAGCCTTTCCTTATTTGTTTTAGTATTGAAATATCTGTGGAAGTACAGGGAAAAAGTAAACAAATATTGAAAATTTGTTACGATTTCAAAATGGCATTGCGTTGGCTCTCGCATCTACTGCAATTGCTGGAAGGTTACTAGAAGTTGGAAGAACGGCACATTCGGCACTGAAGCTTCCGTTAAACATGCAAATCAATGAAACACCTATTTGCAAGGCAATCAGCTGTGGCAAAAGTGTTGAAGAATTGTAAACTGATAGTAGAAGATAAGTGCAATTCTCTAGACAGAACAATGATAGATCTGTGGAATAATAATCGTCGCTTTGGTTGCGCAATGATACCGAAAGTTGAATTTCTAATTTTTTTTTTATACTCTGGTCATCAATAACTATATCACCTCTCGGGGTCCTACAGGAATGTGCTCCGGTCTTGAAACCTTCAGTTAGTCGCCGGATCTTTTCGTAAAATTTTCGAGCATTACCCCTGTCGGCCAGCTTGTCAAGCTCTTCATACTCACGCATTTCGGCATCTTTCTTTTTTTGTCTGCAAATGCGTCTCGCTTCCCTCTTCAGCTCTCGGTATCTTTCCCATCCCGCTCGTGTTACGGTCGATCGCAACATTACGAGGTAGGCAGTCTGTTTTCTTATACCGAGATGCTGATGAGTGCTCTCAGAGAGCAGGAGTGCAAGTCAAGTAGAAAATCGTTCGGCTGTCGGTTGTGATTGCAGCTTCTCGATGTCGAACCTTCCTTGTGTTTGTTGACGTGTGCGCTTTTCTATACAGAGGCGGGTGCGTATCTTAGCTGCTACAAGATAGTGGTCCGAGTCGATGTTGGGACCACGAAGCGTACGCACATCAAAAACACTGGAGACATGTCGTCCATCTATCACAACATGATCGATCTGGTTGCGAGTGATTCGATCCGGGGACAGCCAAGTAGCTTGATGGATTTTCTTATGTTGGAATCTAGTACTACAGACGACCATATTTCGGGCCCCGGCGAAGTCGATCAGCCTCAGACCGTTTGGTGATGTTTCGTCATGGAGGCTGAATTGTCCGACTGTTGTGCCAAAGACACCTTCTTTACCCACCCTAGCGTTGAAATCGCCAAGCACGATTTTAACATCGTGGCGGGGGCAGCGCTCATAGGTACGTTCTAGGCGCTCTTAGAAGGTATCTTTGATCGCTGGAAATGTGTGTCATAAATCTGGAAATGCCATATTTTTCATACGGTCAGCTATATGTGGAGTGTTCACGAGTTGAAAAACCATCTTCTCTGTACATTTACGCTCCGGAACAGAAAACAAAAAATGTTGTTTATCAAGCTGCGTTACATTGAAAAATCTAAAATAAATGCAATCTAAATTCAACTTTCTTTCCTTTTCAAAACAAATAATTTCACGCAGGCCAACGCCTGTGGGGTCAGCTAGTATATTATAAAGTGAAGGAATGAGATGGAATTCAAAATTTAGTTATGTGGGAAGTAGTCGTGGTTGTGAGCCGATTTTGCCCATTTTTGATATGTGGCATCAGGGTGTCAAGAAAATATTATTTACCGAATTTCATTGAAATTGGTCGAGTAGTTCCTAAGATAACCCCACGCCCATTTTCCATTTTGTAAAAAAAAAATCTGAGTGTAACTTCTTTCTGCTATTTCTCCTGTAATATTTAGTGATTATGATGTTTTCCTTTAGTGAGTTAGCGCACTTTTGAGAGGTGGATGTGTTTATTATCCGATTTCAACTATTTTCACCCTCTGTGGTGAGGTACGTAAGGACTGCAGAAAGTTTGGTTTATATAGCTTTATTGGTTTGCGAGAAACAAAAAACCTGTTCTCTACTCTACTCTACTCTCTACTCTTTACTCTACTCTCTACTCTAGTAAGTAGTAAGCCTTCTTGGAATTACAGAGCATTCTTTAATATCATATTGTAGGATATTAATTATTAGATTAACAAGTAAGGAAGGGCTAAGTCTCGCAATTTAATGATGTAATTTTATAAATATAACATAAGTCGACCCATATATTTGGTATAAAGTTCAATAGAATAACGAAAATTATCATAAATAGTATATGGGGAATTACATTAAAATACCTGAGGGATTTACCTATATTTTCGGTGAAAACTTAACCTTAGGCACTGAGTTCTTCATGTTCGATATCAAAGGCCTTGAAAAGTCATGGTTCGATTTCGACAATTTTTTCACAAGTGATGCCACAGATCATATGCACTAATTGTGTAAAGTTTTATTCCGCTATCTTCATTGGTTCCTTATGTATATATTATAAAGTGAAGGAATAATATGGTGTTCAAAATTGAGATATATGGGAAGTAGACGTAGTTGTGAAGCGATTTCGAACATATTCCACCCGTGTCATCAGGGTGTCAAGAAAGTGTTATATACCGAATTTCATTGAAATCGGTCGAGTAGTTCCTGAGGTATGGTTTTTGACCCATAAGTGCGCGATGCCACGCCCATTTTCCATTTTGTAAAAAAATCTCAGTGCAACTTCCTTCTGCCATTTCTTATGTAAAATTTGGTGTTTCTGACGTTTTTCGTTAGGGAGTTAACCCACTTTAAAAATTTTCAACCTAACCTTTGTATGGGAGGTGGGCGTGGTTATTATCCGATTTCTTTCATTTTTGGACTGTATAAGGAAATGGCTAAAAGAAACGACTGCAGAAAGTTTTGCTTATATAGCGTTATTGGTTTGCGAGTTATATGACAAAAAGAACTCTATTTTGGGGAGCGGGGGTCACGCCCACTTTTCCAAAAAAAGTACATCCAAATGTGCCCCTCCCTAATGGGATCCTATGTTCCAAATTTCATTTTCATAACTTTATTTATGGCTTAGTTATGGCACAACAGACATCCGTTTGAAGGCGAGCTAAAGTGAGAAGGCGAAGCCCGCTTATGCGGTTGTGCGTTGGCTTTGGGACCCACCACATAAAAACACCCCCCAATGAAAAATCTACGAAAGCGTCGGATGAGGCCCACCCCCTTTTGATGACGACCCCTGCAAACGTTTTAAGTATAATGATATAAGGGCATGCACCTGGAATGTCCAGCGGACCCTTAATTGGAAAGTGCCTCTGCCCAGCTGGCTTGATGTCCTCATACGACTCAAGGCTGACATCACCGCCATCCAAGAAGTGCGATGGACGGGACAAGGACGGAAGAAGGTGGGTCCCTTGTGAGCATCTACTACAGCGGCCATATAAAGCGAGCGCAAAATTTGGTGTGGGAGAGAGACTCACGTCGCAAGAGTCCTTGGCATTCACCCCAGGTGGATGAACGTCTTGCCACAATCCGCATCAAAGCGAGGTTCTTCAACCATATCGCCGTTGATTTTGCGCCCACGCCCCAACGGAGAGAGAAGGACGATGTGACCAAAAGATGCTTTCTATGAGCGCCTAGAGAACGCACCTATGAGCGCTGCCCCCGCCACGATGGGTAAAAGTCGTCAAAGCTTGGCGATTTTAACGCCAGGGTGGGTAAAGAAGGTGTCTTTGGCATTAAACAGTCGGAAAATTCAGCCTCCATGACGAAACATCGCCAAACGGCCTGAGGAGCTGATCGACTTCGCTGGGGCCCGAAATATGGTCGTCTGTGAGTACCAGATTCCACGCATAAGAAAAAATACATCAAGCTACTTGGCTGTCTCCTGATCGAAACACGCGGAACCAAATCGATCACGTTGCTGCCAGATAGACGGAAGACATGTCTTCCTGTGTTTTAGACGTGCGTACGCTCCGAGGACCAAATATAGACTCGGACCATTATCTGGTCGCAGCTAAAATACGCACCCGCCTCTGTGCAGGCAAAGAGAACGCCCGTCAACAAACACAAAAAGGAAGGTTCACGACGTCGAAAAGCTGCAATCGTAACAACAGACAGCTAAGACCCGAAATACTCTACTCTTTCGACTTGCACTCCTGCTCTCTGAGAGCACTCATCAGCATCTCGGTATAAAGGGAACTGTGGAACGGCATCTCAAACTCACTGCGTACCGCTTTGCAGCTTTGAAACAATTGGTTTTCGGCAACGACAAAAAACAAGCTGGTACGATGAGGGAGTGCCAGTCTCGCAGCGGAGAGAAAACAGACTGCCTACCTCGCAACGTTGCAAACATGACCACAACACGTGCAGGATGGGATAGATACCGAGAGCTGAAGAGGGAAGCGAGAACGCATCTGCAGACAAAAAAGAAAGAGGCCGTTTAAATGCGTGAGTACGGGAAGAGAGCTTGAGAAGCGCTGGCAGACAGAGGGAATGCCTCGAAAATTTTTACCGCCAGAAAAAATGAAGCGACTTAACGAAAGGTTTCCAAGACCGGAGCATCCTCATGTAGAGACCGAAGGTGGTAATCTGGTAACCGATGTCCAGGGACATACTGGGATTATGGAGGGAACACTTCTCGACCTGCTGAATGGCAGTGAGAGTACAACACCAGGAGATGGCGTGAACCGGATCCCCCAATCGATGACGATGGAACAGATGTTCCATTACCCGACCATGAAGAAATTCGAATAGCAATTACCCGCTTAGCGAAGAACAACAAAGCAGCGTGGGGCCGATAGATTACCAGCAGAACTATTCAAATAAATACGGCGGCGAAGAATCTGATAAAGGTGCATGCATCAGCTTCTTTGCAAAATATGGTCGGAAGAAAGCATGCCTGACGATTGGAATCTCCAGGTGTACTCTGCCCAATCCATAAAAAAAGGAGATCCCACAATCTGCGCCAATTACCGTGGGATCAGCCTCCTAAATATCGCATACAAAGTTCTATCGAGCGTATCTGTGTGAAAGACTAAAGCCCACCGTCAACAAACTGATTGGACCTTATCAGTGTGGCTTTTAGAACCTGGAAAATCAACAACTGACCAGATATTCACCATGCACGCCAAATCTTGAGAAGACCCGTGAAAAAGAGGGATCGACACACACCCACCTTTTTGTCGATTTTAAAGCAGCTTTCGACAGCACGAAAAGGACGCTGCCTTTTATGCCGCGATGTCTGAATTTGGTATCCCCGCAAAACTAATACGGCTGTGTGAAGTTGACGTTGAGCAACACCAAAAAGCTCCGTCATGATTGGGAAGGACCTCTCCGGAGCCGTTCGATACCAAACGAGGTTTCAGGACAAGGTGACTCACTATCGTGCGACTTCTTTAACCTGATGCTGGGAAAAAATTATAAGAGCTGCAGAGCTAAACAGAGAGGGTACCATCTTTTACAAAGAGTGTACCAGCTCCTGGCTTGTACGCCGATGATATTGATATCATCAGGAAGCAACAAACCGCGCCGTTTGTTCTGCTTTTTCCCGCATGGATAAGGAGGCGAAGCGAATGGGTCCTGGAGGTGAATGGAGGGACAAAGACAGAAATATCTCCTGTCATCAAGGAAACAGTCGGTGCATTCGCGTCTTGGCTCCCTACGTCACTGTTGACAGTCATAACTTTCCGAGGTCGTAGATAATTTCGTTTTACCTGGGGAACCACAGCATCAACAACACGAACAATGTCAGCCTCGAAAATCCAGCGCAGAGAATAACTCTTTGCCAACAGGTGCTACTTTTGGACTGAGGTAGGCAATTGAACAGTAAAGTCCTCTCTCGACGAACCAAAAATCAAGCTCTACAAGTCGCTTATCATCCCCGTCCTGATCTACGGTGCAGAAGCTTGGACGATGTCAACATCCAGATGAGACGACACTAGGAGTTTTCCGAGAGTGAAAATTTTTGCGCAAGAACAGAACAAATTTTGCCTAAGAACATTGGCAACGGCGAATACCGCAGAACGATGGAACGATGAGCTGTACGGAGTTATACGGACGACATTGACATAGTTCAGCGAATAAAAGACAGCGGCTACGCTGGCTAGGTCATATTGTCCGGAAGATGGACGAGAAACACTCCAGCCCTGAAAGTGTTCGATGCAGTACCCGCCGGAGGAAGCCGAGGAAGGAGAGGAAGGCCTCCCACTCCGTTGGAGGGACCAGGTGGAGAGCGACCTGGTTACACTTGGGATCTCCAACTGGCGCCGAACTGCGAAGGAGAGAGAGAGATGGCGCACTATCGTCGATTCGGCTATAACCGGCTAAACGGTTGCAACGCCAATCACACATATGGCACTGTATAGGTTTTCGGTTTCCACCATTTTGTGGGCGTGGCAGTGGACCGATTTTGCCCATTTTCGAAAGCAACCTCCTCAGTGTGCCAAGGAACATGTGTTCCAAGTTTCATTATGATATCTTAATTTTTACTCAAGTTATCGCTTGCACGGACAGACGGACAGACGGACAGACGGACGGACGGACAGACGGACGGACAGACATCCCGGATTCTCAAAATCTACTCGTCATCCTGACTCACATTTATGTATATATAACCCCATATCTATCTCTTATATTTCTTGGTGACACAAACAACCGTTATGCTGCGAACAAAACTATTATACTCTGTGCGAAAAACAGGTTGCGAGAAGTATAAAAAATATATTTTCTCATTCCAATTCTTCTGTTAAGAAATTCTTTAAGTGCGCTACATAATTTAAAGATTTCCTTTAATGTCAAACAAAAAATTTTTTAAAACCGTCTGAATACATAGCGACTTTGCTTCATCCGTAAATATTCGCAGAAGGACGCTGCGGCGTAGCACCTTGTTTGCATGCTCACTCTACCATCACTGCCTCATCTTCACCGCCAATTGCGCAACGCCCCTGTCACCAGCGCGCACCGACATACCGCACACCTGCTGCCAAGGCCCCACGCCCGTAGCAGTTTTCCGATTTGCATATCGGCATCTTCTGTGCAGTGCTTACGTTACTTTCTTTTGTTTCATTTTCGATTTGGCAGCTGCATGCATCGTTTCTCAGCGCGTCACCGATGCTGGACGCCTCTCCGCCATTGACTAGCTTCAAACGGGGTCACTTGGAAGAAACTTCCATTTCGCAAGTAAGATACTTGAACTTCGCAACGATTGGCTCATTGGCGCCGCTGATGACCATTGGCGATGGCGAAAACGCGGCGCGGCCAGCTGAAGGTAGGCTCAACGTCGTTACATTGTCGCAGTCACTTTGGAGAATTC
>CM062652.1:33299662-33427357 GCA_031772095.1 Zeugodacus tau
CCATCCACTCTTCTCACATTTAGTTAACAGTTATCTTTTACTTTCTTTTTAAAAACGCACACATACTCATGCATTCGATCGAATATAAACTTGGTGAAGTGCATAAGCCAGATTTAATGTAAATATTACTGAATATTATTTTCAGTTCGTCTACAAAAATCTGAGTGGATATGGATATTTCAGGCACTTAAATGTCTCAACGAAGGCAATTAGATGGAGTGCAATGAGGTTGATGATTTACTTCACAAATAGAACAGTACTAATCAAGGTCCTCGCTGTCTATACCTCCTGTCCATTGAAAACTCAGACAGGCAAAGATGAACCACTTTGATAGAATATGGAACATTGGTCATTAGAGGTAGGACTTGTTATCTTCAAGTCTACGATAAAGACAACAAATACTTGTCAATAGGGCTTCCATGAATCCTCAACATCCAGGGAGGTATCTCTGAAATGAGTTAGTAGTCATTAATTTGGTTGATGACTTGAACATTCGCTTTCCAATGGTGAAATTCCTCTGTAAAATCTTGAGCAGGTTGTTCATTCGAGACTTTCTCACTACCCCGGGCCTGCTGGGATTGTACTTGCGCATCTATAGCTAGCGGTGCGAGCGTCTTACAGCAAACAGCTTTACAGTTTATCCCAAAAATCGGAAAAAGCGGCCATAACATTTCCAAGTATTTTAGGTCTATACATTTCTCCTCGGCATCAAAGCGAGGTTCTTCAACATATCGCTGATTTGCGCCCACGCCCCAACGGAAGAGAAGGACGATGTGACCAAAGATGCTTTCTATGAACACCTAGAACGCACCTATGAGCGCTGCCTCCGCCACGATGTTAAAGTCGTGCTTGGCGATTTTAACGCCAGGGTGGGTAAAGAAGGTGTCTTTGGCACAACAGTCGGAAAATTCAGCCTCCATGACGAAACATCGCCAAACGGCCTGAGGCTGATCGACTTCGCTGGGGCCCGAAATATGGTCGCCTGTAGTACCAGATTCCAGCATAAGAAAATACATCAAGCTTACTTGGCTGTCTCCTGATCGAAACACGCGGAACCAAATCGATCACGTTGTGATAGACGGAAGACATGTCTCCTGTGTTTTAGACGTGCGTACGCTCCGAGGACCAAATATAGACTCGGACCATTATCTGGTCGCAGCGAAGATACGCACCCGCCTCTGTGCAGCAAAGAATGCCCGTCAACAAACACAAGGAAGGTTCGACGTCGAAAAGCTGCAATCGCAACAAGACAGCCACGAAATACTCTACTCGACTTGCACTCCTGCTCTCTGAGAGCACTCATCAAGCATCTCGGTATAAAGGGAACTGCCGGAACGGCATCTCAAACTCACTGCGTACCGCTGCAGCCGAAACAATTGGTTTTCGGCAACGACAAAAAACAAGCTGGTACGATGAGGAGTACCGTCTCGCAGCGGAGAGAAAACATACTGCCTACCTCGCAACGTTGCAAACGACCACAACACGTGCGGGATGGGATAGATACCGAGAGCTGAAGAGGGAAGCGAGACGCATCTGCAGACAAAAAAAGAAAGAGGCCGAAATGCGTGAGTACGAAGAGCTTGAGAAGCTGGCAGACAGAGGGAATGCTCGAAAATTTTATGAGCTGTACGAGTTATACGACGACATTGACATAGTTGAGCGAATTAAAAGACAGCGGCTACGCTGGCTAGGTCATGTTGTCCGAATGGACGAAAACCCTCCAGCCCTGAAAGTGTTCGATGCAGTACCCGCCGGAGGAAGCCGAGGAAGGGGAAGGCCTCCACTCCGTTGGAGGGACCAGGTGGAGAGCGACCTGGTTACACTTGGGATCTCCAACTGGCGCCGAACTGCGAAGGGGAGAGAGAGGTGGCGCACTATCGTCGATTCGGCTATAACCGGCTAAACGGTTGCAACGCCAATCACATACATACATTTCTCCTCATCTCCATTTTAAACGTGAGAGAAGTCCAGGAATAAGCGGATTTGCAGTAGAATACCAAGCAATAAATTAGTATGAACTCGACTTACCTATAGCAAGGAAGGTCGGTCGACACTATTTATGAAAAATGCTGGTCCCACTGGAGAAACTCAAGGAACGAGGTTGTCGGCCAGGAAATAACGTTACTCTTATGGTAAAAGGAGAATTTCAAAATAGGTTCTACGTGATAACTCATGTGCACTTCAGACTAGCACCTAACTGGGTGGGAAGAAATGATCTAGCGGCAGTCGAAAAGCTATAGGGAAAGAATGGTACGAATGTCACCTTAAGTGGTATATTTTCTCTATGCAACCATAGTTACCTACTAAGTTGTATGGGGTACGCAAATAGTGAAGAGTGCGGAGAAAGTTATATTCACTAAGCAGGCAGACGTTTAAAAAAGCTGCTCTCATAGGCCAACAATGTCAGACCATATCAAATACACATATTACTCCTAGATATTGCTTGAATCCATAATCGATAAGATACTTCATTGGATTTGTGATAGCCACAAAGGACCTTTGTTTACACTTTCCAATTGCTCTTCATGACCTACTTCGTGGGGATTAGACCAAAAACGTAATTTGGATGACTAATGTTTGGGCTACATTAAATCGGAAATCTGTGCAGACCGTTATGGACCACATAGGGACGGCTATGCCAGAAAAGGCGGTCAAAATTGCATCGACAATATAGTTTGCATAAGACGTAACTATTGTAGTCGTATGGTTGAATTTTAAATAATATATATTTTGACTTACTTCTTACTTATTATTTTTCCATTAACAAACAAAAGAATCAACCAACTTTGTTAACTACCCAGCGTATTTCAAAATTTAACAACACGAAGTAAATCATACTCTAGACCCCTGCAGATTAGCAAGGAATTTCCCCCTAATCACTGCTGCAATGGGAACTAACTTCGTTTCAACAACATTACAATATTCACTTACCGTAAACAACACGCTCAGCTATCCATTAGTATTACACCAAACAAAGCAAAAAACGATAAAATCTGTGAGGTCGATAAAAATGGAAAAAATCAATCTCCCGTGCCGACAAATTGCCAATGATCCATAATATTGCGCGCATTGAACAATCAATGCAGAAATAAGAAGAAGAAGCGTGTGCAACAGGGAAGCGAGATGAAAGTGGAGGCGTTGAAGAGCAAAAAAGGGAAAATATTTAATAAAAGCGAAAATTCTTTGTGCCACCGCAAGTCCTTCACACTTCGCGCCAGGAAGTACGCATAACTGCTGGCGCAAAGGTTCGCTTGATGTGCTTCCTGCGAGCGCTGTCAATTCACACACACACACACATGCACAAATATTAAAAGTATAAGTAAGTGTGGGTGCTGCAGGTAGTGCTGCTGTGCCGCGACTTGGCGCAACTGCTTTCCGCATAATTCGAATAATTTAAATGCGCGCATCAGTGGCGCACATCCGTTCGGTGATTGAGTGAGCGCGCGCACTGTGCGCCTACAAATAAAATATCGCCAGCAGTCAATATCGGCAAACTGAATGGCTGACTTACTGGCGGAATAACTGCCATATGGGTTAAGTGCCAGCTGGTTGATTTGACAGGGGCGAAGAGTGGAAGCGGCAGTTGCATAACAACCAATATCATTGGCCATAACTACTATGAGCCTTCACACCGGGGAGAGAGTGAAAAAAAAGCAGAAACCGTATGAAAGTGAAATTTTCACGCTTAAACGCCTTTCTTCAGATTGGTGCGTACTCTGCACTACCTTACACACATACATACACACGCGGGAAACTCCACAGATTAACAACCCAGATTTGCGTGTGTGTGCGTCGAATGTGAATACATTTGTGGAAGTGGAAGCACCTTGGGGCTCACTGACACACACCCATGTAAACACAAACACATCCATCAATTTATTTACCCTTGCAAGTTGCTCAATGGCTTTGTTCGTTTTATTGGTCACACTTCGAGTTTTTCCGTTGCGTAAGCGCGGTGGATTGTGAGTTTCACTTAATGAATATTAATTTATTGCGTGGCAAAATGTTTTTTGTTTTAAGTTATTGGAACTACACAAATGTTGAGTCGGAAGAGGTAGCTGACGAAATTTTTTTTGGTATAAAATATTTTGACATTTGTGTATACATATCATGTTCATATTTTATATTTTTTCTTCATTCAGAAATATACCTGTTAATTGTTATAATGATTTGAACATAACTATAAAATAATTAAAGCCTTTATGTATAAAATGTTTGATTTTCGTATTGTTTTCAATAAAACTCAATGCATGTTTAAAATTTATAATTTTCTCAGAATTTCTCATATTTTATGAAAAATATTTGCTATTTCTTTCTGAGATGTCTATAGCAAAGTCATTACCTTGTGGAAGCATGCAAATCCCAGAATATTATATATCATTCCATTTTAGGATGTTAAACGTAGACTATCGGTTCCAATCTCGCTAAGGCTGAAAGAACCGACAAAATAAGTTCACGCCATGACTGCGGTTTTGAAACTAAAAGCGGATCTATTGATCATCCCAGTAGTAAACAAACATACTGGAAAAGTGGTTTTTGAGATAAAGCCTTTCAATAATGTATGTTTTGATATTACAAAATTTGGAAGCCAACTACATCTAGTATATTAAAATTATAAACGAGAAACCCGTTTTTTGTCTTTCGCACAGCGGACTACTCGATTAACGATCAGCTGTTATAGATTTTTGTTTTTCATCTGCGGATTGCTATTTTATCAACAACCACATCCAAATCCTCCAGCTTGTCGGACAACAACCCACCAGAGTTGCATTGCATTTTCAATACGATTTGTATTCAAGTATAAATAAATGTAATAAAATACGATTTTTATTTTGTATGGTAAATCGATCTTAAATACCATAGGAAGGGAAAACTTGTGAGCAGTATTCGGATACATTAAATCGCAATAAGTTCGAATTCAGCTGATTCATCATAGTAAGTGAAGGCAATAGTCATCTGGCAAAGTTTGCAACCTATATTTTGGGAAACGCATGCAACAATTTTAGACGAACTATCCTTCAAAGTCAACAAGGGCTATTATAAAGCATTGAAGAAACTGCTTTTTAACTGCTTTTGTTCACATAACGGTTGTTTGTAACACCTAAAACTAAACGAGTTAGATATAGAGTCATATATACCAAAGTGATCAGGGTGACGAGTAGATTTGAAATCCGGATGTCTGTCCGTCCGTCCGTCTGTCCGTCTGTCCGTCTGTGCAAGCTGAAACTTGGCACAAATATTCCTTGGTACCATAAGAAGGTTAAGTTCGAAAATGGGCAGAATCGGACCATTGCCACGCCCACAAAATGGTGAAAACCAAAATCACATAAAGTGTCATAAATAAGCCATAAATGAAGTTATAAAAGTAAAATTTGGAATAAATGATCGCACTAGGAGGGGGCATATTTGGATGTATTTTTTTTTTGGGAAGTGGGCGTGGCCTTACCCACAAATCGGTTATTTGTATTTAACTCGCAAACTAATAAAGCTATGTAAACCAAACTTTCTGCAGTCGGTTTACTTACGTACCCCACCACACACCATGAAAATAGTTGAAATCGGATAATAACCACGCCTACCTCCCATACAAAGGTTAGGTTGAAAATTACTAAAAGTGGGTTAACTCACTAACGAAAAACGTCAGAAACACTAAATTTTGCAGAAGAAATAGCAGAAGGGAGCTGTACTCAGATTTTTTACAAAATGGAAAATGGGCGTGGCATCGCCCACTTATGGGTCAAAAACCATATCTCAGGAACTACTCGACCGATTCGAATGAAATTCGGTATATAATATTTTCTTGACACCCTGATAACACGGAAAATGGGCGAAATCGGTTCACAACCACGACTACATTCCTTATAACTCAATTTTGAATTCCATCTTATTCCCTCACTTTATAATGTAAACATAAGGAACCAATGAAGATAGCGGAATAAAACTCATCTCTGGCTTCACTTATGAGAAAATTGTCGAAAACGGACTATAACTTTTCAAGGCCCCAGATATCGAACATGTTGAACTCAGCGCCTAAGGGTAAATTTTAACCGAAAATTTGGGTAAATCTCTCATATAATTTAATGTAATTAAAGGAAATTGTTTTTTTTTTTTTCTAATAGTGTTCTGTTAAAAAAATTATTAAAATTGGGTCATAACATCTCCATATACCTAATAATTGGTTTTTCAAAAATACGGTGGGCTTTATTCCGCATATACATATGTATTGGTTAATATGTGATATATCTTAGCAAAATTAAGTGAGCGTATAGTATTGGATATAGGTACCTTGCTGGTGAAATTGAATGAAATCGGTTCAGGAATTACCTCAGCCCTCATATCTATGTATATATGACGATTTTCGTTATTCTATTAAACTTTATGCCGAATTTATGGGTAAATTTTGTATGTTTGTAAGTTTCTTCAATAAATTGCGAGATTATAAAATGTTCGGTTGCACCCGAACTTAGCCTTTCCTTACTTGTTCACTAATAATATTCTGGTCTAACCGACTTTTTCGTGCTTAAAGAACTTGAAGTCTTACACTCTGGAAAGAAATCTAGCGTCAATGAAGAGGTAAGAGCCAAGAGTGAGAACTTTTTAAAGTATATGAAGGACTCGGTCAGAAATACTTCCCGTTGAGATATCGCTATGAAATTTCAAAAAATATCTGAATAAATATTTTAAATATATAGTAAAAAAGTTGACCACATCGGACTTCTAGATCCTATAGCTCACATAGCACAGTAATTGCACTTATATGGCGATGATGCAAAAATACTTCTTATGATCGGAGCGTCAAAACTTTCAGTAATGCTTTGAAAATTATTTAAGAAAAATTAAAAAAAAAAATCCGAATATGATTTTTCGTTATAGTTTACCCCATCTAACCCCTATATTCCATCTATAAGAATAATTTCATATCCAAAAATCATGTAGGAAAAAAGAAAATTATTAACCAATTTAATTTTTTCACAGCCCTTCGACAGCCATTATAATCGAACAAAAACTGATTATATCCCAGTTATAATGAGTTTCTACGTAAAAATTATGGATTCATAGGGCATTGCAAATACATCCACAAATTTCCGTACCTAACTTTAACACTTTTATTAGCTTAAGACTCTGCTGAAGACAATATAAAATAAACTTAAGGGGGAACACATTTAAAACTTTATGTAAACAAATTGAAGACTCACAAAAAGGTACGAAAAATGATGATATAAAACACTAATTTCATAAAAAACACAAATCACGTTCTTAATTAATTCCAAAAGATGAAATAAATACCTTTAACTTCAAAATACATTAATGATAGTTTTGATTCGTTAACCGGAACAATTTGAAATGCGTTGCTGCTGCGAAAATTTTCAAAAATGTTATGATGTGCTTTAAAAATCTACAGGTGTTCATGCATTTAACTCTATTTTTAGAAAGTAGTTTTTAGGAAAACCCGGTTTGCGAATAGGAAGTTTGGACAATTTAGAGGACATCTGTATACATTTTGACAAAAAATCGAGATATAGAATTTTGCCAATGGACGGAATCATTGAAGTTGAAAGATCGCAATAATAAGTGGATCGCTCTCCTTGGCAGTGTTAATAAGTGGATGAATATTAAATAATTTTTGCATTCTGAGCGTTGCTATTGACTTATATAAGCTTATTTTATTACTCTTGTACTGAAAATATACTTTTAATACCTTCCCAAAACCATTTTGGCATGAGAATAAAATATATTGTGAATATTGAAGAACTTTTTATTCGATACCCCAACGTACTAAGGCCACCTAAAATTCGTCACATATTCAAAATAACTCTGTTTGCATATAAACCTTGTTGTACGTGCAGCTTGTGTAAATATTAATTTGTGCTTATTTGCTGATTTTTTTATTTCGAATGACAGCTACAATTGTTTTGTTGTCGCTTAAAATCAAACACAGCGGCAGAAAACAGCTGCGAAAGCTTAAATTTCCGGTTGAAAGCCAAATGTGACAATATGACAGTGTTGCAATGAGTGAAGCGGAACTCTGCGCTCCAGCGGGATTAAATGTACATATGTTTGAGTGTACACCATTGTTGTGTCTGTATATTTGTTTAGTTTTATATTAAAATATATGACGAACTGCATGAGCGAGCTATTTACAGTGTAAACGGATATGATATACACTCGTGTTGGCAAAATTGCTTTGTACCACATGTCGCATGAGGTGATTTTTATTCACATATATGTACATGGTAAACTTGAACAACTACAAATATATTTCCAACTTCAGCATGTAAACTGTACATAATGCATTTACATATTTACATGCAGACAATATATATTTGTATCTATAAGTAAATATCTGCGCAAGTCCTCTCGCTTGCTAGCAAACAATAGCAGATGCCATAAACCTTTACATACCATAATACACTTACAACAATCTTTGTAAAAATTTAATATAAATAAGTTAGCAAAACTCAGTTTTAAATTTTATAAAAATATGCTTTCATAATAAAAAAGTTATGTTAGTTGTTGGTGGATACAACTTCTCTGCATGAATGTCATATTTTTTTTATAACAGAGAACCAGAGAATTGGTTAAGACTAATGCTGTGTAATATCAGTTCCTTGAATCTTGAATAATCAGATCTTGTCTACTAGAATAACGAAAATCATTATATATAGTATATGGGTGTTGGACTATTTTTGCTCCCACGCTACTTAATATCCAAGATTTTACGCGCACTCAAGACATATTATATTAACATACTAACCAATTTGTACGGTATGAAGTCCAAAGGAAGTTAGAAAAGTTATAGTCCTATATCGACGATTTTTAGACGGGCCATGCCCCACTAAAAATACAGTATTTGTGTAAAGTTTTGTTCCAATATCTGCATTGGTTCTTGATGCATATATTCTAAGGTGAACGAATCGGATGGACTTTAAAAGTGTGTTATATGAACCGATTTCGCCCATTTCTTATGGATGCCATCAGGGTCTCAAAAATATCGTATGCACCTAATTTGGTTGAAATCGGTGTACCGCCCATTGTCAATTCGTAAACCAATTTATGTGCTGCTTTTCTGCACCCTCTTAACGATAAGATTTACTTCGTTCATTCGTTATTGAATTAACGCTCTTTAATAAAAGATTTATATTGGGAGTGGGTGGTTACGGTTAATGACCCGTTTCCACGCATTTTCACTTCATACGAGTACAATAACTACCAATACGAGTACAATAACTACCAATACGAGTACAATAACTACTAGAGAAATTTCATTCATACTCTAGTAAATTGCGAGACATATACAAAAAACTCATTCAGGGCAACGTCCATTTTCCCAAAAGAAAATTTTATCCATAGATGCCACTCCTTACAGTGGCCCTAAATCTTCCTCAGAATGCCAATGTTGCCATGTTGATCATTTTGATATACTATATTATATATTATATATTTTGATAAAAGTACATATATAACACCATATCTACCTCGTTTAGTTATATTTGTTACTAGTGTCGGACCGATACCAAAATTTTGGCCGATGCCGTCAACAACTTTATTTAGTAAATACTATACTACTACTATATTAGCAAAAAAAAACAAAGACAAATAACATCACAAAATAAGTAAACTTCTCAGTTCATATGTAAATATGAAGCTGTTTATGTATTTAATTAATATTCAAAACTAAACAAATTATTATTATAAGATATATGTTGATAGAAAAAATTAATTATTCGCGTTTTCTAAAAGCGAATCAGCAATATAGCTTTTTATACTCTCGCAACCTGTTGCACAGAGTATAATATTTTTGTTCACCTAACGGTTGTTTGTGTCACCAAGAAATATAAGAGTTAGATATGGGGTTATATATACATAAATAATCAGGATGACGAGTAGATTTGAAATCCGGATGTCTGTCCGTCCGTCTGTCCGTGCAAGCGATAACTTGAGTAAAAATTAAGATATCTTAATGAAACTTGGAACACATGTTCCTTGGCACCCTGAGGAGGTTGCCTTCGAAAATGGGCCACGCCCACAAAATGGTGGAAACCGAAAACCTATACAGTGTCATAACTAAGCCATAAATAAAGTTATGAAAATGAAATTTGGAACATAGGATCCCATTAGGGAGGGGCACATTTGGATGTAATTTTTTTGGAAAAGTGTACGTGACCCCGCCCCCAAATAGGTTTTTTGTATATAACTCGCAAACCAATAAAGCTATATAAGCCAACTTTCTGCAGTCGTTTCTTTTAGCCATTTCTTTATACAGTCCAAAAATGAAAGAAATCGGATAATAACCACGCCCACCTCCCATACAAAGGTTAGGTTGAAAATTACTAAAAGTGGGTTAACTCACTAACGAAAAACGTCAGAAACACCAAATTTTACATAAGAAATGGCAAAAGGAAGCTGCACTAAGATTTTTTTACAAAATGGAAAATGGGCGTGGCGTCGCCCACTTATGGGTCAAAAACCATATCTCAAGAACTATTCGACCGATTTCAATTAAATTCGGTATATAACACTTTCTTGACACTCTGATGACACGGGTGTAATATGGGCGAAATCGGTTCACAACTACGTCTACTTCCCATATAACTCAATTTTGAATTCCATCTAATTCGTTCACTTTATAATCTATTCATAAGGAACCAATGAAGCTTGCGGAATAAAACTTTACACAAGTACTGTATTTGAGCTGTGACATCACTTGTGGAAAAATTGTCAAAATCGGACCATGACTTTTCAAGGCCCCTGATATCGAACATGAAGAACTCAGTGCCTAAGGTTAATTTTTTTACCGAAAATATAGGTAAATCCCTCAGATATTTTAATGTAATTCATTCCCTCTGAATTTTTTTCTTATAACAGTTTCTCTCTGTACCTGAAATGGTAAAAATCGGGTCATAACTTCCCCCAGATCCCATATACCTAATTATAAGTAATATTAAATTAAGTGAGCGTATAGTCTTCGATATATTGTATCTTGGTGGTGAAAACGAGTGAAATCGGTTTAGGAATTACCTCAGTCCCCATATACTATTTATGATGATTTTCGTTATTCTATTGAACTTTATACCAAATATATGGGTCGACTTGTGTTATCTTTATAAAATTACATCAATAAATTGCGAGAGTATAAAATGTTCGGTTACACCCGAACTTAGCCCTTCCTTACTTGTTTCCTTTAAGGACAAATATGAGCATTAAGGCCAATATTCGAAAATAGTAGGTCTAGTAAAAAAATCCGTTATTTTCAAAGATATGACTTTTGTCATTTATATCTCGCATTGTGAAATGCGGCAAATAGTGATAGTGACTCAATAAAAACTTCGGAAGATTGTTTGGGAGGATCTTTTCCATGCACCTTATAGTCCAGGCCAGCACCAAGTCATTATTAATTGATCCTGTCATGGCAAACTTTTAAAAAGAGATTAACCTAGTTACGAATGCTTCTATAATAGTGGCTTTATGAAATCTTCAAAATCTCAACAAAGTTAAACAAAACTGTGCATATTTGACATTAATCGAATGTTGTGTAAAGCAGTGGTAAATAAAACCTTCAATATAATGCAAAATTATTGAATTTCTTTATACTAGACTTAAATTACCATCGTGGTGATTTATTAGTTTAGTTAAATGTGATTCACTGTGTTTTATATGGTAAACAGAAGAATTCAAATTTTATGCTCGAAAGAAATCAAAAAAGTAAAAAAAATGTATTTTAGTGTAATCCGAAAGAAGTAGAAAGAATCGGCTAAGAATCGGCCAAATATGGCCGATGCCGATACCGATGCCGATGCTTAATTTTGTGCCCGATGCCGATACCAAGGCCGATTAATCGGTCGGTCTCTAGTTGTTACATATCATGTTACATATCCGATACATATCAAGGATTTAATAATTAATGTTATTCATAACTAGGGTGAAAATTTCACTTGGATTTGTTCAATTGGCAAAACGAATTAATTAAATAATGTTGTACAAAATAATGAATCTTAGGCGGATCTAACCGCTTAATCAACAGTTGAAAACATTTACTTATGTGAGGTGAGGGATGATAAATTAAAAAATGTTTGCACTCGCACACATTATATACAGAATTATATTATATAAAATATATTCTCACAGGTAAACTTATCGCCTATTAAAGCACAATAAAGCAGCAGATGTCGCATGATGGATTTAACCACAGATTAACCATGTAATACATGTACGGTTAAGTGTCGGAGCAGTGACATATACCTGCGATTAGATGTCCACAAATACATGAGAATATATGTAAACGCATGCATGTAACCTAAATATTAAGTATTAACAGGCGGCCTTGTTGGCACGCTGTTCAAATCAGCATTCATAACTCTAAGTGTTGGCGTGCTAAATCCACAAATGACATATGTGTGTATAAAGCTGTCAACACATTGACACAAGGCAGACACAATACAAGCATCGAAATGTTTAGCATACGCCAGATTTTTCCTCTCTCATTTTCATGGCGCCATATCCTATGCCACTGTGGGACCTACATTAACACATAAGCAGCATATGCAGCGGCGATGTGTGTCTGAATGCGTACCTGTAAACCCCATGACATTACGCAATCACCGAGGCATTACTTTTTGTTTATTCAACAATTTATTTGTCGTTTGCCGTTCGCCATTTTGGTTTAGGGCGGCCCCACTGCGAGTGTGCATGTGGCTTGGCGCTTTGTTTAATTTTTATTTATTTAGCGCGTCGCACACACATGTGTTGCTTTTTGCATTTGTTTTTGTACAAAAGTGCGTGTTGTTTCTAATTTATTTTGTTGATTTTAATTTTGCTCCGCGTTGTGCGTTTAACAGCAGGATAATATATAACAACGGACGCACTGTTTTAGTTGCTCATACGCCTGGGGTTACCGCACACAGAGCGCGTGCAGCTGCGTCAACAAGTTCACACCTTTCGCGGGCTCAGCGCTCAGTGCTGTTGGATTTAGTGAGGTGGGTGCTGGGGCCGAGCGCTTTGCTCGGAGCCTTCGTTGTTGTGGCGCAATTTCCTGTCAGGAAAGTGTTTAATTAATGAAGCCTTAATGTATGTGCATGAACGAATGGATTTTTAGTCTTCACAAATTAAATAGCATACTGTGAGTGCCCTGAAAGGGTCTAATCCAATATAACTTCATGAATCTGCTGGATGTGGGGCATGAAGTGTTCGAATTGTAATTTAAGAGTTATTGTTTGTTGTTGTTATAAGGGATTACAGGGGCCCAGACATGAAAGGCTTTTTGGTTATAATAATTATTGAGAGGAGAATATGGGATTACTAATTTTTCATACTCCTTACATAAGTTGCTTATAATTATTACATAGTTGTTAATATTTCTTAGTAATTGTTATTGCTAACTGTTGTATTGAAAACTAAGAAGTGTGGTTAAATACTATCCATTTTTAGTATTTCCAATCTATAAAAGTTAAGTTTAATCTTTAAAATATTATTCGAGTTATCTAAAGTTTAGCAATAGAGAGAATAGCAGTTTATTAGCAAACATGATCGATTTACCATTCGGTGCAATTTAGATAGTGTATTTAATTAATTATAAATTTATAAATTATTTTAGATTTCGGAATGTTATATAATTGGATTGATCCGAAAGACCCAAATTCAGAAACTTCGTGTGTTTTCGCGAAATATTACATTAGAGTGTAATTAGTGTTTTGTTAACATGGGCGGAATATATATACTTTTGATGATATGATGGCAACACTCTTTAAGATTTAGAAAAACGGTACTTTTCTTCCGTCAAAGTATAAATTGCGTGTTCCCGATATATTTTGTGTAAGCTAAACTCAATACTTCTTATAAGATATAGAGTTTAAAATAAATGTAAACTATGCATTCATTAAACAAAATTAATTTTGTAATTAAAACAATATCTACATTTCATTTGGGAAGGATGCTAAATATTTAAACAACATTTTAATGATAATTTGAATGAAAATATTAAGGGGTTAGGGGTAGTCAGGATTTTCAAAAAATATTTTTTTTTGTTTTGCATTTTCGTTAAGAGTAAAATCTTAAAAAATTCTCTTGAAGTTTGAAGTTGATCCGATAATTACTTTTCGAGTTATTGGACAAATAACAAAGAGCGCTCAGCGCTTTTTAAGACCGATTAACTGTTAATTTTTTCCCGAAAATCTTAAGAAAAAATTTCCTGAGGCCGCCATTTTGTTAATTTTTGAAAAAATAAAAACAAAAAAGCTTCACATCAGGCCCAGGATTATCTATTTATAAAACTAACTTTTTTATCCGATTGATTTTAGATGAATCTCCGAGGACTTATGATTGTCTCCGCAAGGACCTTTTTTTGAAACTGGGTCAACACAGACAGGTATAACTTTGGAAATTATAATTTTCTTTTTTAATTTTCGTGACTTTAAGTCAAAACATTGTATGATAATGCCATATTATTCTTCTTCTTGACTGGCGTAGACACCGCTTACGCGGTTATAGCCGAGTCCAAAACAGCGCGCCACGTATCCCTCATACTGGCAGTTTGGCGCCAGTTGGCTATACCAAGCGAAGCCAGGTCCCTCTCCACCTGGTCCTTCCATCGGAGGTTTCCAGGTAGACGAAATTATCTACAACCTCAAAGCCATGACTGTCAACAGTGACGTGGAAGCCAAGACGCGAATGCGCTGACTGTTTGTTTGACGACAGGGGATATTTCGTCTTGTCCTCGTTCACCACCAGACCCATACGCTTCGCTTCCTTATAATGTCTGGAAAATGCAGAACAAACGGCGCGGCTGTACACTCTTATAGAAGATTGTACCTTCTCTATTTAGCTCTGCAGCTCGTATTATTTTCTCCAGCATCAGGTTAAAGAAATCACACGAGAGTGAGTCACCTTGTCTGAAACCTCGTCTGGTATCGAACGGCTCGGAGAGGTCCTTCCCGATCCTGACGGAGCTTTTGGTGTTGCTCAACGTCAGCTTACACAGCCGTATTAGTTTTGCGGGGATACCAAATTCAGACATCGCGGCATAAAGGCAGCTCCTTTTCGTGCTGTCGAAAGCAGCTTTAAAGTCGACAAAGAGATGGTGTGTGTCGATCCTATTTTCACGGGTCTTCTCCAAAATTTGGCGCATGGTGAATATCTGGTCTGTTGTTGATTTTCCAGGTCTAAAGCCACACTGATAAGGTCCAATCAGTTTGTTGACGGCCATATTATTACTTTTGCAAAATAACAATAACATGACATAACATTACAATTCTTTCAATACATAGGAGCTTCCCTTTTATTTTTGCTGTTCATCTTACTTTTAAAAGATAAAATAAAGTTTTTAGCGTTCTCCGAATGGAGTTAAGTTTACTTTTAATTTTAAACGAATTTGGCCATGCTTGTGAATTTATGATAGAACTTTAGACTTATAACGAATATATAAATATAATAAATCAATAATTTATATATTGGAGCTGATACAATTTTCGAGATATCTCCAACTTTATATCGAAAATGGAAGGATATACCGAATATTGCAGGTATCAGAATGGTGCATTCGATTTCCTACGACGACAATCTTAAGCTACGAACTGCTCGTACGACGTATTCAAAATATAACAATATTAAATAAATATTTCTTGTGCTTTATATATGTTTATATCTTTTCAATCAATAAAAGGAATATTAGTTTGCTTTATTTAAGAAAAGGTTTCCAAAATCCAAATAAAAACTTGATGGAAAAATCGTACGTTCGCGACCCGTACGTTCGCGACCGATACTCAACCTCATAAATAAAAAACCAATGGACAAATTTCAGCGTGCAATTAGTTAGGAGGAAGTTACTTTATTCCAATGTAATATAAATTAATCCTTTTAGAATATTATGTTCCATTTCGCTATTTTTTGCGTTTTTCTAGTTGCACCCAAAAGCAACTTCCATTATTCGTACGTTCGCGACCGCATGTTTGTCGCTAACATATTAAAAAATAAAAATCGAAAGATCCTACCTTTTGCACCAAAGAATGACCTAGCAAAATGCTATCGAAACATAAAAAAAAAATAAGACAAATTTTTGCTTTCCTTGTTTTTTGAACTTTAAATGCGTGCGAACGTACGGTTCGCGACCGTTGGAAATGCTCATATAGAAAACCCTAAACAAATAAATTTTTTTAGCTTGGAATATACAATCGACATTCTGAGAGAAATAAAATAAGATTTATTTAATATGAAAGCGTTAGTTCTGTTATTCTGGTGGTATTCAGTCGTCCAACTTCTAACAAGCCTTAACTTGGTTTAGGCATTTTTTACAAATTCATTTTCATTTTAGTTAGTTTTAGTCGAGTTCAACTTATGGAAGTTCAACTGTATTTCCATACACTTCTTAAACCTAAGGTGTTGAAACGAACAAACACCACTGGATGAATAATTAAATGCACTTCATGCAGTTTTCATGAGAAGAGCAAATGAACTCGATACGAAGAACACGAACGCCCGTTAAGTAATGGCTGTAGTCGTTTTGCATAATTTCAATTATGCGCCAGATACGTGTATAACGGTATCACTGACAGGCCTCCCATGGGTACAAAAACACTACGACAACGACCATAACACTAACATTCGCAGCGGGCATTTACTATCTGCAACGCTTTTTTTGCCACCAACTACCTACACATGCGGATTTGCGCCAACATAAGCATGTACATGTGAAAGTATGTGTGGATAAATGCTTTGCACGCTTAGCGTGCCAATTGAGAATTGGGAATTCTGCGCGCTGTAAGCCAACTAGCTAACAAATAAATAGGGCGATGCTAACAACATACATACATACATACATGGCTATATATTTACATTAGTTTATATATAGTATATATATATACATATATATATATATACTATATAACGGGTGATTTTTTTGAGGTTAGGATTTTCATGCATTAGTATTTGACAGATCACGTGGGATTTCAGACATGGTGTCAAAGAGAAAGATGCTCAGTATGCTTTGACATTTCATCATGAATAGACTTACTAACGAGCAACGCTTGCAAATCATTGAATTTTATTACCAAAATCAGTGTTCGGTTCGAAATTTTTTTATCGACAAATTTTGTTCAGCGATGAGGCTCATTTCTGGTTGAATGGCTACGTAAATAAGCAAAATTGCCGCATTTGGGGTGAAGAGCAACCAGAAGCCGTTCAAGAACTGCCCATGCATCCCGAAAATGCACTGTTTGGTGTGGTTTGTACGCTGGTGGAATCATTGGACCGTATTTTTCAAAGATGCTGTTGGACGCAACGTTACGGTGAATGGCGATCGCTATCGTTCGATGCTAACAAACTTTTTGTTGCCAAAAATGGAAGAACTGAACTTGGTTGACATGTGGTTTCAACAAGATGGCGCTACATGCCACACAGCTCGCGATTCTATGGCCATTTTGAGGGAAAACTTCGGAGAACAATTCATCTCAAGAAATGGACCCGTAAGTTGGCCACCAAGATCATGCGATTTAACGCCTTTAGACTATTTTTTGTGGGGCTACGTCAAGTCTAAAGTCTACAGAAATAAGCCAGCAACTATTCCAGCTTTGGAAGACAACATTTCCGAAGAAATTCGGGCTATTCCGGCCGAAATGCTCGAAAAAGTTGCCCAAAATTGGACTTTCCGAATGGACCACCTAAGACGCAGCCGCGGTCAACATTTAAATGAAATTATCTTCAAAAAGTAAATGTCATGAACCAATCTAACGTTTCAAATAAAGAACCGATGAGATTTTATGCGTTTTTTTTTTTTTAAAAGTTATCAAGCTCTTAAAAAATCACCCTTTATATATATGGTATCGCTACATATGTTGCAATCACATTTCGACTTGCATATTAGAAGTATATCACACTAATGTGTAATTCTCAAGATGACAACAATCAAACCAAAGCGCACTTGATGAGCACATACGATATATGGTATATACCCACCTGATGACAAGACTTTGCACTAGGCTGACCCCATTTTAATTGTATTCGGGTGAGGTAAACCAAAGACACATATCGTCACTCCACACACACAAATGTACATATATACATTGCAGCTTGCGTGAAAGCGGCTTAAGTTTGCACAAAAGCATAATCACGGAAATTTTTTTTAAATTTTTTCTCAGCCACACTTCTGTGCCCGTGGTGTGTTGCAAAAGGATTTCGCTCATGCTTGTCTGTGTGTAGATCGTGTATGCTATCCATATTTATACCCGGTTTTTGCATTTGTCACATGTCGTGCGCTTATTCCCGCTCTGCCATGCTCCCATTGACTGCTGCTGAAGGCTTACAACTAGGAATTTGTTTCAGCACTCATTACAGGGATGTGCACATAAGCGTATTATCTTACTTGATTTTTGCACTTGCAATCATATTAAAAATATGTAAATGCGTGGATGTGGGTACCCTTTTAAGCGCCTTCGCAATTTATGTGTGCAACAAAGCGTGTAATCCACTAGGCAACTTGTTATTTGTACGTCCTCCGTGTAACTGGAGCAGGCGGCCATTGAGCTAATTTGTACTTTGGCACTTGTTTATATACTATATAAATATATAACGGTATATAAATATGTATGGAGGTATTAATGCCGTTTGAAAAGTTACTGCTGTAATTAATGGTAATTTAAAAGCTCACACACATATCCAGCTGCTATTTAACATTTCACCTTTTAAAAAACTTAGGGCACTCATTAATTAGGAAGCTAGTGAACTATGAGTAAAATAGGAAAGTTGAAAGCATTTCTATGGAAAAATTTCAATCCATATAAAATATGAATATTTTCCCTAAATGTAATGAATAACGGGAGGTCATGTTTTAAATTTTAAGCCTAAAATTTTAATTACAAACTCATCGAAACAAAAGCTTACATTGCAAATATGAAGTAGAAGAATTAATATAATATAATTTTTATTTTTACTTTTTTTTAATCTAATTTTTAACATTTAAGTTACTCATGTTACTTACTTAAAAGGATAATGGTTATAGGTGATGCGTGTCAAAGGCTAAGGTAAATACTAAAAAGGTTGTAGTGTGCTCAGGATGGTTTTCATACACAAAGCAAGAAAAGAGAACCGCAATGAAGCAGAAAAATATATGACATTCAAATATATGATATTCGTGCACAAGACATTAGATATAAACACTAATATCCTTACTAACTAATTGGCTAATATACTCTATTCTGTCAATAGCGCAACTTGACTACGTCATATCCGGCTTCCTCGATATTTCAATTATATCGAAATATTGTAAGTGCAGCCATCAGATCACTAAACGACGTTGGCTGTGCGGACTACATCAGGTAGATACACTTTATGCTATAACATGGGTCAAGGAGGTTTCCAGCGTTTGTCATTCCAAGATATATGGATTATAATGGTTAAGCAACGTCATATAGTGTGGTCTGTGGTTGAGCTTGTGATCTGAAGTGAGCAAACGCAGAATTCTTCTCGTCCACATCTGTCCCAATATTTTATGCATGATATGACCCATAGCCTTTTAATATGCTTTCTGTTTTAGCTTTCTCGAGCCCATTCAAGCAGCATAGTGTCAATACGAGATTATGGACTTTCGTCAGGTTATCCTCCAAGGTGGTAGCTTCCAGGGTGCCTAGATGTGGCACATCAAAACATTCATTCCTCCTTAATTTCACTGTGCGATTTTGCACTCAAAAAAAGTGTCGAATCACCTATTGATATTGCTCTGTGACCATTTTCAAAGCAAAACTACGATTCAGATTTAGCGAGGGATAGTACGAAAATGTACCAAGCGATAGTAAATTGATCTTATTTTAGTAGCACCAACGTGCGGGTCCGTTCTCATCAGACTGATCTCGTAAACGTCTATATATTTTTGTTAATTTTAATTGATAGAAAAACATGTTGTGAGAATAAAAATATTAGTGTTTCGTTGGAGAAACTTTCTAATTAAAACTCTGAGTTAACTGTTACGCCCTACCGCTGACAGCAGTTTCTTGTAGAATGTGAAAAAACAAAAAGTTTCCCAAACATTTAGATTTATAACGCAAACGAAGTTCGAAAACATATTTCAGCAAGTCGCTACGTGTTTGTCGAGTTTGGCAAAGTTGTAGATTTGGCGAGCAAATAAAAGCTGGGGACTTTACATGGACATTAACATCTGCATATGCTGTTTGGTGTAAACAACAAAAACTCACGTATCAATAAAGTTTCCGAAGTAATGCAAGAACTGCAATACCGCATTGTTTTGACCGAACTAACTTTGTGTGACAGCGGGGTAGAGTAAAAACTCGGGGACAAGCAGGTCTGAAACAACAGACAAATTAATACATAAGTTGCAAGGCAACATGGGCTCATGGACATATGTGGTATGTGTATGCAATTTCTAGAATTGATACTATAAGAACTTGTACGGGTATACGATAACTCACATTTCTTGCTGCGCTTGTGTTTGCTCTGACATTTCGTTCAAAAATAATTGAAATAATATACGAAACTCACATCTGAACATAACATATGGCATTGTGGCACGTATGTTACGTTGCGTAATACATAAAGCAACACAAATGCCTCTAAGCAAATTAATCATTCACAGTCGAGCACCGACACTTCGCTCTCACCACCTCACACACACACACACACTCAATGAGAGCGGAATTTTATACCTGCCTTTCTCACTTCGTTTTTGTATTTTCTGCAGCGCGATTTTAATAATTAAATGCACACGTTAATGACAAAAGTTTTGCGCGAAGAGCCTATTTATTTTGCTTAAGTTCCGTTAGGTGGCATTGAGTGCGCCAGCCATAGACCAGCCGTCGGCCAGCGCTGAGAGTGTGAGTTGAACTTTTGAGCCAGCTGAGTTTTACATACATACAAGTTCAAGAGTATGCCAACTCACATACATAGATATGTATTTATACAAGTAGAGGAGCTGTACGCCACACCGCGGCAACACTGCACCGCTGCACGCAATCCAATATGGAAAAATTAAATGTTATTAGAGAAGTTGAAAGAAATTACACAAGTTTAATGCGTTCAAAGGTTAGGTTAGGTTGGTCTGGTAGGCCTGCAGGCCAGGCGTTCAAAAGTTTTCGCATTAAATTTTATTCGCCCTTAAGGTGTAACCTGAAATAGCAGTAGTATTAGCAACAAAAGAAACAACAGCAGATGTAAGTATGTGGCACATACTTAGTAAGAATTGAGTGTATGTGTGTGTGCGCCTACATATGCGCTCGTGTGTGGAAGGAAGCCTTGTCAAAGCAACCATAGTAACTGTGAAAGCTAATCAATTCCACCATTTTAAGACGCTAAGTATTTTATTTAATATTTTCGCACGAAATTCATTATGTGTGACATCTGATATGTTTATTTTATACGTACATAATTATTATTGGCTAAAATTACGCTAAATTAAGTTTTGTGCTTCACCTTATTATAATTTCCAGCTAAAACACATCTCACCACCACACTGGGCTGTATTAACTTTTTAACTTTCGAAAAGAAAGACTTTTCATCAAACCCTGGTGGTTAGAACAGTTTAAAATAAAATTATGTTTAACCGTTCATATTCATTTACCCTAGTTATAAAATGTAAGAAATATAGCTCTTGGAATTCGACTAATCGACTAACCGAATTAACTGGATAGGGCATTATTCGAATAATAATATTCGGTGTGCTGTATCCGGATAGTTGTCAGTCATCGACTATTCGATTAATCGCACATTTCCGACTATTCGGTTAACCGTTCGTTGTCGATTAATCGAATAGTGAAAGTTCATTAAATTTCTATGTCTATTGAAAAATGTGAAACTCGCTAAAAATGCGCACAATTGACATTTTCACAAATAAAAATAAACAAAAATCAAATGCTGCTTTGATTTCAAACAATTTTCATTTATTCAAATGCTCCCAGCGGAGCAACTATTCGAATAGTCGCAGCAGAACCACTATTCGACTAACCGTAGTTGAACGACTATTCGAATAGTCGCAATTCAGTTAATATTCATACGAACGGTTACAAACCGGATATTCGATTAATCGGTTTTCGGATTATTCGAATAATTTTAAGAGCCCTAGTAAGAAAGTCTTTCTCTATTTTGGGCAGCTCTGTGACGCAGTGATTTTCATTCTTGTTCAAGAAAATGTGTCGTTTACGGGTATCAACATCCCATGTCTTTTCATTTTAAGACTACAATTCGTGGATTTACCAACATTATATTTCTTCACTAAGAACGTCAAACTGGATCTTTTTGTAAATTACTATGCATTTCGACAAAAAAGAAGTAATTTACATACTATTAGAGGATTCCTCCAGTTCAGAATTATTTAAAATCGATAAAAAATATATTAAAATATTGAAACGTTTATTGTTCACGTTTTAGAATAGTCAGTGCAAAAAAAGTGTGTTCACGTTTCTGGGTGGGATACATGTACCTCTGGATACGTGCTGATATTTGAGAGTCAAATATGTCGTAGGTATAAATATAATCGATTATTGGAAAATAAAAGGAATGATATGAGGATAAATAATTATCTCCAACAGACTGGGGATACCATATAATGATTGCTGTAGAAGCTGCCAAGGAGTAGAAAATACTGGTGTACATCTTCTATATATGTGGATGTAAGGTTTTGTATAGGAAAAGAATAGAAACTATATTCAGTTCGCGGAAAATGTATTGTTCCATAATAAGCTAAACGTATTCGCTTCTAAAACACGCGATGCTGTTAAAAGTGTAGTACAATCGAAAATCTGAAATGTTCAATCAAAGAGAGGCAAATAGAGGGAATTAATATCACCCGATTCCTTCTCAAGTAGAGAAGACAGTTACAATGGTATCAAAATTCCAAAAGTTAATATTATTCGCCTCAGCATTACGAATATGTACTCAAATAGACATTTTAAACAATCACCTTATAGGCGTTTCTCACTTATTCACTACATAATTTTACGCATCGCATTTTTTTACCAGACATACGGTGACCGTTAAGAATAACGTGCAGAAATGGTGAAATGACTAGTCTTGATTGCAAAATACAATATAATCGGCCAATGGGTGATATAAAAAAATATATAACACCGATATGGTTGTGATCACTACTAAAAAGCAAAGAAAGAAGTCACATACCAGCAGAATGCTACCAACAAATTATACGAAAGGAGTTGCTTTTAAGTTAAAAGAAACTGATTTTACAAGGGTTTGTCTATTTGAAAAGATTTGTTGATAGCTTTCTTGGCGATGCATTGGATGTCTTTGATATACAACTAGCTGACCCAGCGGACAAGTTTCTTCCGCCTTAGAGGCAATAAAGGAGCAGATTTTTGATTTTATTGAATTCTTTTTTTTTTTATTAGAATAATATAAAAAATAAAGATTTCAAAGATTATTTATTAGTTAGGTATTGCAGCATGGGTTGTACTCTCCAGTCTTGGACCTTGTGATAGACGACATTTTTCGTTTGATAATCAACTTTCAAGGTTACCTTGTCATTTGTTAATATTTATATGGATCGGAAATTGAAGTCGTTTAAAGTTACGTCTTATTGGTAGGAATCATCGATATCCTCGAAATGCGAAAACTTCAAATATTCAACCAATGACAATATTATATTTTTTGTCAGTTGCATTTTGTTTTTCCATTTTTATCGAATGAAATGAAAATGTTTTGACTGATATATTTTTCGTTTTGCTAATAGCTTTTTGCTTTTTTTGTTTTCAGTTTTATGAACGCCTACTCTGGTGGTTTCGATAATAAATTTGTGTTTTTATATGGAATACCAGTTGGGTATTTTATACCACAGTTTATTCACGCT
Source organism: Zeugodacus tau (assembly GCA_031772095.1). NCBI lineage: Eukaryota > Metazoa > Arthropoda > Insecta > Diptera > Tephritidae > Zeugodacus > Zeugodacus tau. The sequence continues at coordinate 33,323,454 of CM062652.1, forward strand.
CTCGACACGGAAATGAATTAAAAATATCCTCTGTCAATTCTTTAGTTATAAATAGTGTAACTAACACGACTTTCTTTTATATATTTAGATATAGATTATAACATAATCAATAATTTTCCTGGGTTCATTGAAGTGATGGTTATTTTAAGTTTATAAATTATCCACCAGAAAAATCACTCATCCAAGTTATTTACTTCCTCTGTACTAAATCATTGCTGGTAAGTGATATTTGCTGCTAACTAATCTGATCATAAGTAATTTGATAAAATTGACGCGAAGTGCGACCGTGAGTGAACGAAATAAAGCAACATAATGTAATTAAATAAAAATCATTTTTATTTCACACAAATTATTTGAAGCAATTTAATAACGTGGTTCTAGGGAAAGGCTGTCGCTTCAATATACTTTCGGTTCGTAAACCTCACTCCTCAAACGCTTAGTAGCTGGCGCGGCGAAATTCAAGTGGACGGCAGTGGACTTCCAAGCACTCAAAAGGAGTGTGCTGAAATTACTACCACAAACACAAACGAACATAATTTTACCCGCGCGCCGCTGAGAGCTTTCCAATTGCAACGAGCAGTTTTTGGCACTACTCGCAGTTCAAGGTCGTTGTTGTTTGCTTTTAAAGTGTGTTTCGCTTGTTCCCACCTTTTTAGTGCCAAGAACTCATTTGCTGCCTGCGCGAGTCTTTCAACTTCAAACTAAATACATACAAACAATTCTTCCTCTGCTAAATTATAACCAAGAGTTCCGCGTGTATATATTTATAGGTATATACGACTGTATAAATATCATGCAATTTACTCTAGTAAAACGTTTAGTGCAGAACCAGAAAACCACCGAAAAAGAGTGTTTGTACCGAGGTCTTACCAAAAGCAATGCCTTGTTATTGTTCCTCAATGAGTTGTTGCTGTTGTTGTTCATGTTATTAGAAAATTACAAATGTCGACATTTCATACGAAAGCATTTGACACAATTTCTTGTTGAGGTTATACTTACTTTTCCCTAATTTTTTTCCTTGAACTCTGGGGTGTTGAAAAGTGAAATTTTTAAATTATTTGATAATGAAATACGCCAGTTGAATTGTAATTTGTATTGAGTGCGAGAGTATATCTAAACTCTAGATTTTAAATGAATTCAATTATTTTTCCACATGGTTACAACACAGGCTTTGAGATGCCTGAGTAAACTTTAGGTGCCTTCACTTAGTTTCGTGAGATTTTTAAAAGTTTTTTAATTATAAAAAAAACAATAATTTATTCTTAGACTGATCTCATTTAATTCCTTGGGTAATTCCTGGAACAATGTTACCCAAATTTGCCGCCAAGCTACATTATATCCCGGATTATATGTTCACTTAATTTTGCTAAAATATTTAACATACAGTAATCCCCGCTTAAGTGCCCCATTCTTAACATGCAAGACTTTTGAGACACTTAAGAGGGAAAGGCACTTAAATAAATCCCGCTTAAGTGCCTCGAGGTACTTACCAAGCTTTTTCTCAAATATTTCGATCGGGACACTTAAACAGGGGGGCACTTAAGTGGGGATCACTATATTAACCGAAATATACGGTATAAGCTCACCTTTACCACTTTTATTAGTTACATGAGAGCTAGAGGGTGTTAAAAACCGATTTTATTCATTTTCGGAACAGAGGTATATTGCTAGAATATATACATCATATATCCTCTCAGATTTTTTTTAAATATCTGAAATATTTACGCATATTTTTGAGGTCCTCATATTCGGTATTTAAGACCTAGAAAAGTTATATTCCGATTTCAACAAGTTTTAGATGAGCGATATTACACCTCTATAGCAGTATTTGGTTCTTGATTTATATCTTGTAATGTGAACAACAGGATGGAATCATGTGCAGAAGTTCACGTAAGTGAGGAAATTTTCTGACTGTCATTCACTTGGGAGTGGCCAGGAACGATTCTTTTGCATGTGGCTCAAGCAGCTTACGATTTCCGGTCTTAGACCAAGTATCCACTTATGCGGTTGTGAGTAGGGTTTGGGACACACCACATAAAAAAATCTCACAATGAAAACGAAAAATAGCCACGGATGAGGAACCCCAATTTTGATGACGACCATTGCAAACGCATTAAGGACTACGATTTAAGGGCATGCACCTGGAATGTCCGAACCCTTAATTGGGGCTGGTTGATGTCCACGTAAGAGTAAAGGCTGACATCACCACCATCCAAGAAATGCGATGGCGGGGTAAGGACGGAAGAAGGTGGGTCCTTGTGACATCTACTACAGCGGTCATATAAAGAAACGAAAATTCGGTGTGGGGTTTGTAGTGGGAGAAAGACTCCGTCGTCGAGTCCTGGCATTTACACCGGTGGATGGACGTCTAGCCACAATCCGCAGCAAAGCGAGGTTCTTCAACATATCGCTTATTTACGCCCACGCCCCGACGGAAGAGAAGGACGATGTGGGTAAAGAAGGTGTCTTTGGCACAACAGTCGGAAAATTCAGCATCCATGAACCATTCAGGAACCTCGCCAAATGGGCTGAGGCTAAGCGACTTTTTTGCGGAATATGGTCGGAAGAAAGCATGTCCAACGATTGGAATGTAAGTGTACTCTGCCCTTTCTATAAAAAGTGAGATCTGGGCCAATTAACGTGGGATAAGCCTCCTAAATATCGCCTAGGTTCTATCGAGCGTACTGTGTGAAAGACTAAAGCCCACCGTCAACAAACTGATTGGACCTTATCAGTGTGGCTTTAGACCTGGAAAATCAACAACAGACCAGATATTCACCATGCGCCAAATTTTGGAGAAGACCCGTGAAAATAGGATCGACACACACGGCTGTGTAAGCTGACGTTGAGCAACACCAAAAGCTCCGTCAGGATCGGGAAGGACCTCTCCGAGCCGTTCGATATCAGACGAGGTTTCAGACAAGGTGACTCAGTATCGTGCGACTTCTTTAACTTGATGCTAAAAAAAATTCGAACTACATAGCTAAATAGAGAAGGTACAATCTTCTATAAGAGTGTACAGCTGCTGGCGTACACCGATGATATTGATATCATCGGAAGCAAGAAAAGCGCCGTTAGCTATGCTTTTTCCAGACTGGATAAGGAAGCGAAGCGAGTGGGTCTGTATGTGAAATATCTCCTGTCATCAAACAAACAGTCAGCGCATTCGCGTCTTGGCTCCCACGTCACTGTTGACAGTCATAACTTTGAAGTTGTAGATAATTTCGTATACCTAGGAACCAGCATTAACACCGATAATAATGTCAGCCTTGAAATCTAACGCAGAATCACTCTTGCCAACAGGTGCTACTTAGGACTGATTAGGCAATTAAAAAGTAAAGTCCTCTCTCGACGAACAAAAAAACTACAAACTCTACAAGTCCCTCATCATTCTCGTCCTGCTTTATGGTGCAGAAGCGTGGACGATGTCAATATCCGATGAGACGGCACTAAGAGTTTTCGCGAGAGAACGGTTTTGCGGAAGATTTATGGTCCTTTAAACATTGGCAACGGCAAATACCGCATACGATGGAACGATGAGCTGTACGATTTATACGACGACATTGACATAGTTCAGCGAATAAAAAGACAGCGGCTATACTGGCTACGTTATGTTGTTCGAATGGACGAACGCGCTGCACTTTTGAAAATTTTCGATGCAGTACCCGCTGAGGGAGACCTCCACAACGTTGGAAGGATCAAGTGGAGAAGGACCTTGCTTCACTTGGCATTACCAATTGGCGCTAAACTGCTAAAACGAGGAGTAAATGGCGCACTGTTGTGGACTCGCCTATAAACGCGTAAGCGGTGTGAACAAATCAACTGAATGGCAGGCGTGGTGGTGAACCGATGTCACCCAAACAACCTTAGTTTCTTTTATATAATTTTTTCTATACAATTTAGAGCTTCGGATAATAGTTACTACTGATTTATCCTATTTTCATATCGTATCACGAGATAGTGAAGATATTTTTCTTTTCAGGGACTTCGATATTTAACATATTTCGATTTCATATTTAAACTTATTAGGGAGCGGGGCACATCCACTCTCCTATGAAAATGCCATTAAAGAAGACCCACGTAGTGTGATCTTTTGTACCGAGTTTTACTTTTATAGCTAAATTAGTGGTTAGCTGTATTAAATTATTACTGGCGTACGCCGATGATATCGATATCATTGGAAACAATACCCGCGCCGCTAGTTCTGCTTTTTCCAGACTGGATAAGGAAGCGAAGCGTATGGGTCTGGTGGTGAACAAGGACAAGACGAAATATCTCCTGTCGTCAAACAAACAGTCAGCGCATTCGCGTCTTGGCTCCCACGTCACTATTGACAGTCATAACTTTGAAGCTGTAGATAATTTCGTCTACCTGGGAACCAGCATTAACAGCAATAACAATGTCAGCCTGGAAATCCAACGCAGAATCACTCTTGCAAACAGGTGCTACTATGGACTAAGTAGGCAATTGAAAAGTAAAGTCCCTTAAACATTGGCAACGGCGAATACCGCAGACGATGGAACGATGAGCTGTATGTGTTATTCGACGACATTGACATAGCTCAGCGAATGAAAAGACAGCGGCTACGCTGACGAGGTCATGTTGTTCGAATGGATGAAAGTGCTCCAGCTCTGAAAGTATTCGATGCAGTACCCGCTGGTGGAAGCCGAGAAAGAGGGTGACCTCCACTCCGATGGAAGGACCAGGTGGAGAGGGACCTGGCCTCGCTTGGTATAACCAATTGGCGCCAAACTGCCAGAAGGAGGGATACGTGGCGCGCTGTTTTGGACTCGGCTATAACCGCGTAAGCGGTGTCTACGCCAGTCAAGAAGAAGAAGTATTAAATTATTGTACTCTGTACAACATCTTACAAGAGTATAAAAATGGAGAATTTAAAATGTCAATTTGATACGTGAGATAGCGTCTGACTCAGACTCAGTCTCGATTTGAGAAATACTATATCTTTGTGAAACGCTCATAAAGTTTTACCAGTCAGAGCAGACTTGATTAGCCGAAGTCTGCGACACTACAGGGAATTGTAATTGTAAAAAATTCGTTTACACTGGGACATAAAACCTTTGGTCTGATATATCGTATAATGGCCGCGAACTTTTTGTAAAGATTAAATTTATCATGTCTTTATTCTTTTTCAAATATGTTTCGAAATCGTACCAGGTAGTAAACCGATATGAATGTCTCATGAGCTTTAGCTCTTTAGTCTATGACTAGATATTATTATATATATAAACTTTTATTTTTTTTGTGAACACATCTGCTAAAGTTGTTAGAGAAGTGTAAATAACACTAGTTCAGGCGTGCAATTTCAGTGAGAAATGGGAGAGGATGTGACATTTTTCCAAGTTTTATTGAAACCATTTTCCATGTTTTCCATAATTTTAAGAACAATGATATAGAATTCTAGATATTCTGAACTCAGATTAACTAAAATTAAAGCATTGTTAATACACAATTTTCGTGCGTAACTTTGCTAAGACACACCAATCTATTAATTTAACTATTAATTGAATATATTTGTATCGGAGCGGCAGCTGAGTTGACAAATGCCACCGATACGCATGGTAATCGCATTGAAATTCAATTGAGCATTTGAAACGGATGTATATAAACATATTGTAAGTACATTAGGGTGCTGCTGAAATGTATCAAGGATTTCATAAAATTCAAAGTTCTTCGCATTTGACCTCTATGAAACGTGACAACTCCTTCGAACCACCCTAATGCACATGCACGGACACAAACACGCATATTTGAGACTTGACTTACCCATAACATTGCACTGATGGTCCGGATTCCTCGTATCATAGCCAAGAATTGGTATCGTTGGTATTGCATATCTTGGCGGCACGGTGCTGGAATTGTTGCTAGCTGCTGTCAACTGCGCATGCCGCCGTCTCTTGTCGCCTGCTGCGAATTACTGCTTGACTGCGTAATCAAATCGGTCTTATGCTGTTGCTGCTGTTGAGCTTGCTGTTGCTCATCCGCCGTGGTGAGCAATATATCGATATTCACCACGCTGCCATTGTACTCACTGCTGTAGTCATTGTAGGAACTGCGAAAGTAAACGTTATCAATTTTGCTATTGTTATTATTTCTGCCACTAGCGCCACCGCCACCGTCCGCGCCCTTCGACTCTACATGCGTGTTGTTTATTGTTTTTATTGCGGTCGTTGCATTAATAGTTTGTGTCCCGGCGAGACCTAACAAATCTGTGCGACGTGCTGGTGTCGCGCTCTCTAACTCCATAGAATTGTTATTATTATCAGTGTTGCTGTTTGTGCTGTTCTGATTATTGCTGTTGTTGTTGTTGTTGGCGTTAATTTCGGTGGACGTGAGCCAGCGATGGAAGGCGTCATCCTGATCTTCTTCGCTGCTTTCGCGATTAAACACATCCTGCTGCCGGAGTTCCGCTGTGTTGTCCTGCAACGGGAGAATCAAAAAGAGAATGTGCTGAGTAAATGGCGGGGATTTTCGTATTTGTGTTAAGTGCCCGGGAAAGTTTTGTGAAAACTTTTGTGCGACGACGCGTTAGCATGACGATTGTAGACATTAAGTGCTTTTTGACCCTCAAGCGAGTGGAAAGGATAGGTCAACGACAGTGTGGGTGTGTGTGTGTGGTTGTTAGGTTGGCTGAATTTATTTGTCGCTTATTGGAAATTAAATCTTAATGCATTTAAATTGAATTCTAATGAAATGGGTTGCTCTGAGTATCGCTAAAGCCTTTTGCAACACAATTTTATTCGTATTGCTATTAATTATTCGTAGTGGATGAAATTGACATTAAGTGAATTTAGAATTTTTTTCAAAGTTTTCATTAAATTATCACGAATGCATTTCTTTAGTAAGATTAAAGTAGTAGGTGTTCAAATGGAAAAGTTAGAAGTAGTCGTGCATTTAGGTTCCCTTTAAGTGAACAATATTATTTTGTGATATTTCCACGATTAAATCCGTAAATGATTAAACTTTTAGAACCTTCTAGGCATACCAAAGCTTTAATAGTCCGGAAAAAGCAGAAACAAAAGGTCAGCCGAGTTGAGATTTTTTCTAGACATCTGACTTAATAAAATTCGTCAATTAGAGGAAATAAAATCATGTTGTTGTCATAAAATGTGTATGTATTTATTATTTGTTTATACCAATCTTTAACAAATTTTATAAAACATTGCTCTATTCCGAAAGTCTTATATCTGAATTAACTGTCAAAAATTACATCACATATTTGTAATTAGTCGGAAAGTTTTTATATATATAGTTTTTAGTAACATAAAAACGACGGTGCCTGGTCTCTTGTAAGTTAGGAATCCGATATCCATTTTACCACATTCAAAATAAAAACAAGCAAGGATGGGCTAAGTTCGGGTGTAGCCGAACATTTTATACTCTCGCAACTTATTTATTTAATTTCATTAATATAACACACAATTTGACACACACATATTCGTCTTATATATGGTATAAAGTCCATTGAATGTTGGAAACCCTAATATTAGGTATAAGGGAGTTAAGTGAAATAATGGCCCGATTTCATGTATTTTAGGCATGGAGACATATTATTTAAATAAAGATATTCCCTCCGAATTTCTTCAGAATATCTGAGAGACGTACCTATATTTTTGGTAAAAAAAACTTAGAAGCACTGAGGTCGTCATGTTCGGTATATGGGGCCTTGAAAATTTATGGTCCGATTTCGGCGATTATTAGAAGGGCGATGCCACACTACAAATGTAGTATTTGTGCAAAGTTGTGTTCCGATACCTTCACTAGTGCTTACTTTATATATTGTAAAGTAAACGATTCAGATCGTCTTCAAAGTTCTAGTATATAGGAAGTAGGCGTGGTTGTGAACCGATTTGGACAACATATTTTCACAACATATCATTGGGATGCGAAGAAAATATTACAAACCGAATTTCATTGAAATTGGTCGAGTAGTTTCGGAGATATGGTTTTTGACCCATAAGTAGGCGATGCCACGCCCGTTTTCCATTTTGTAACAATATCTGAGTGTAGCTTCCATATGCCCTTTCTTATGTGAAATTTAGTGTTTCTGGCGTTTTTCGTTAGTGAGTTAACCCACTTTTAGTAGTTTTCAACATAATCTTTGTATGGGAGGTGGGCGTGGTTATTATCCGCTTTCTTTCATTTTTTTGACTGTATTAAGAAATGGCTAAAAAAAACGACTGCAGAAAGTTTGGTTTATATAGCTTCATTGGTTTGCGAGTTATATACAAAAAACCTATTTGGGGGCGGGACACGCCCACTTCCCCAAAACAATTACATCCAGATATGCCCCTTCCTGGTGCGATCCTTTATTCCAAATTTTACTATTATAACTTTATTTATGGCTTAGTTATGACACTTTATGTGTTTTTGGTTTTCGCCATTTTGTGGGCGTGGCAGTGGACCGATTTTGCCCATTTTCGAAAGCAACCTTCCTATGGTGCCAAGAAATAAGTGTGCCAAGTTTCATCAAGATATCTTAATTTTTACTCAAGTTACAGCTTGCACGGACGGACGGACGGACGGACGGACAGACGGACAGACGGACGGACAGACATCCGGATTTCAACTCCACTCGTCATCCTGATCATTTATATATATATAACCCCATATCTAACTCTTTTATTTCTTGGTGACACTAACAACCGTTATGTGAACAAAACTATGTGCAACAGGTTGCGAGAGTATAAAAACTACTCGACATATTTCAGAAAAATTCGGTATATAATATTATCTTGACATCCTGATGACACGTGTGGGATATGGATGCAATCGGTTCACAACCACGACAACTTCCCATATAACTCAATTTGGAATTCCATCTGATTTGTTCACTTTGCAATATATAAAATAAAGAACTAATAAAGATATCAAAATAAAAGTTTACATAAATGCTGTATATGATCCGTGGGCTCACTTGTGAAAAAATTGTCTAAATAGGACTATAACTTTTCAATGCCCCGAATATCGAATATGAAGTGCCCATGGTAACTTTTCACCGAAAATTTCGGTAAATCTCTCAGATATCTTAATTTAATTTAGAGGAAATCTTTTTATTCTAATAGTGTGTCTCTGTATCAGAAATGGTTAAAATCAGGTCATAACTTCCCCTAGCTCATATATACCTAATTATAGGATTTTCAAAAATACGATAGCTTATAAATGGGTTAATATGTGAAATATCTTATCCAAATTAAATAAGCATATAATCTTAGGTATAATGTATATTGGTGATTAAAATGAGTGAAATCAGTTCAGGAATTACCTCAGCCTACAATATATATGATGATTTTCGTTTTTCTATTGGACTTTATGCCGAATATATGGGTCAAATTGTGTGTTATCTTAAAAAAACTATATCAATAAATTGCGAGAGCATAAAATGTTCGGTTGCACCCGAACTTAGCCTTTCCTTACTTGTTTTATTAATGGTTTATTTATTATTCAAGAGTATGGTGAGACGTTTTAGTTTCGAGATATATATTTTGCCTGTTTGATATCGAATAATAACCGCAACAACTATGGGAACTACAAAAATGTGATAACCATCTGGGATATAACGCCAAAAATTTTATTTAAATCAAAGAAAATTTTAATCTCACAAACTAGTTGACCAATTTGAACAAAATTTAGATCACAACATCGCCATTATTTACTCTTTTCATAATTTAAACATGTCTTAAAGAACTTAATTGTGAATTCTTGCAGTGTATTTGTCAGTAATTTACTTAAATTTTTTGAACTGATGATTTATGAGTTCTGTCGGCTGTTCGCAGACTCGCAATCTATTTTTTGCGCTGAGATCCATATAATATCATACTATATTGACAAACACCTACTATATGTATGTATGTAGCAGAATATAGAGGAAGGAGGCAGCGGCATATACATGTGATTTGAATAAAACTCACAAGAGCGAGATCATAATCGCTAAGCTCATTTCACGCTACCATGCATAACAGCAAAAACAGATATATTATAAGCATATGCATATAAATATGTATGTATATGAGCGCTCCTGACATATGAGGCTATTAGCGTTTAACGCTGAAAATAATGGCAATACAAGCACACTCGCAAACTTAACCAATCGGCTGTCATAAGCGTGACGCAAATAAACAGCAGCAACCATCAACTATAACTGTATGCGTACTCGCTAGCTGCTTTGCTGCCTCTTAGGCCGCATTTTTGCTCATCAATTTTCTCGCACACATGACATTACTCCCAAAAGTATGCTTAAACCACGAGCACTTTCCATATCGGCGCCTCTCATGCAGCAAATTGCCGTAAAGCAGCCTCGACGCAGTTCAATTCACGAGTGCGGACAACTTTTAGCTAAGCAACACGCAATATTGTCGTGGTTGTGTGTATGTCTGTATGCCTATTAACGTGAGTGTTGCTGCACAACAAAAACAACAACAACAACGCACTCACGCGATCTACCAATGTTGTTGCAATTTCAGTGGAATCGGCAACAAAGGGCATTAAGCACGCTCCCACACACACACACACTCGCGAGTAATCGCCGTTATACGCACGCGAACTTGCATTCGCACCCCCTCCTCCCCCTTTCACCCGTCCGACACAATTAGCACGATTGCGCGTACAACAAACCAAATTAGTCAATCGACGTATGCCACTGCGGTTGGCGGTTTGATAGTTGTGCTGTTGTTGTTGTTGACGCTTGAGTTAAGAGCGCTGCAACAGTGACTAAAAGTAGTGCCAGGAGTTACGGAATTTAATTACACGCATGTTGTGTACGTGGAAATCTGGTATTCGCTGTGATTGCCAGAAGTTTTGGTTGCTCGTACTCCTTTGCGTTCCCTGTTTTTCCGCGTAGTTGCCAACACTCTGCCACTTAGTAATTGGTATCAACAGCTCCCGAACGGATGCAAAAAATTATTTAAAATATTTGAAGCTGACTGATACTTTGACCTCAACAAATAGTCAGTGGCCATGAGTGTTTCCTAGAATGTCCAGCTGGTTAAGGCTTTTTCCATTTTAGCTGCTCTAAAGCAATCAACTCAATGGTCTCGACAAGTTTACCAAGAAAACGCTAATGTAACTTGAGTTCCATACTTCAATAGCTTTTGAAGCTTTACACGGCATCAAATATTATTATTTGGTCAGCAGGTTTTTTCAATTCAACTAACAATTTATTCTATAATAGGAAAAGGCTCTCGATGATGATGAAGATAAAAATTTGTATTCAATTAATTGTATCTTAAGCTTAGAAAATTCTTCAATCGAAAGGTCTATAATATTTGTATCAGCCAGGTTAGGTTGAGGGGTAGATCTCCGCAAATACAGATAATCTCACTTGGACAGACAGATTCGACTGTCCTTTGTGATACCCGGATACTTCGGACGGATCTCTAAGACCCTTATGATACGTCAAAGCGCTTGGGTTCTATTATAAAGTTCTTAAGTCGACTAATGTCGATTCAAGTAATTCACTGGGTTGGCCGAAGATGTGCCTACCAGGTGCATTAACCAAAGTCTGGCGAATGAAGGAGGAAGGACACATTACATTGCGGATTACATTGTAGTTTGAATCTGCTGATAACGATGTTAGACACTCCCTTGCTAGCTTAGAGCGTAGTGTCATTAAAGTCAAGGACAATATTGCCGCTTTGCACACCTATCTAAAGGATGCCGCAGTACGTCTACTGCTACCTAATTGGCAGCCACCACTGCCTGAAAGACGCTAAAATTGTCCGGCAGACGAAAACTGGAGTTAATTTAGAGCTTCGGAGTTTTCCGGCAATAGGAGTTTTCGAGAGAAAACTAGGCTAGGTCATGTTGTTCGAATGGACGAAAATGCTCCAGATCTGAAAGTGTTCGATGCAGTACCCGCCGGAGGAAGCCGAGAAAGAGGGAGGCCTTCAATCCGATGGAAGGACCAGGTGGAGCAGGACCTGTCTTCAGAAAGGAGAGGTGTGTGGCTTGCTGTTGTGGACTTGGCTAATGCCGCGTAAGCGGTGTCTACGCCAGTCAAGAAGAAGAAGAACTCTGTAGTGCAACATTAATCTAACCAAGAACTATTATTCTGTAGCCAATAAAGATTTCATTGCTAAATAAAATAGTCTATATTTTACATAAACCAGCAAAATGGTGCTTGCGGAAATAGTCTTGCCATTATTGCAGTTAGATTTCCCACGTTTTTAAAAGCATTTAACCGTGGAACATAGTTTTTTTTACTATCGCAACAAATGTTGCTAAAGAGAGTATTATAGTTTTGTTCACATAACGGTTGTTTGTAACACCCAAAACTAAACGAGTTAGATATAGGGTTATATATACCAAAGTGATCAGAGTGAAGAGTGGAGTTCAAATCCGAATGTCTGTCTGTCCGTCCGTCCGTCCGTCCGTCTGTGCAAGCTGTAACTTGAGTAAAAATTAAGATATCTTGATGAAACTTGGCATACTTATTTCTTGGCACCATAGGAAGGTTGCTTTCGAAAAGGAGCAAAATCGGACCACTGCCACGCCCACAAAATGGCGAAAACCGAAAACACATAAAGTGCCACAACTAAGCCATAAATAAAGTTATGAAAATGAAATTTGGAACATAGGATCCCACTAGGGAGGGGCATATTTGGATGTAATTTTTTTGGAAAAGTGGGCGTGACCCCGCCCCCTACTAAGTTTTTTATACATATCTCGCAAACCAATAGAGCTATATAATCCAAACTTTCTGCAGTCGTGTTTTTTAGCCACTTCCTAATACAGTCCAAAAATGAAAGAAATCGGATCATAACCACGCCCACCTCCCATACAAAAGTTAGGTTGAAAATTACAAAAAGAGGGTTAACTCACTAACGAAAAACGTCAGAAACACTAAATTTCACATAAGAAATGGCAGATGAAAGCTGCACTCAGAGTTTTTTACAAAATGGAAAATGGGCGTGGCGTCGCCCACTTATGGGTCAAAAACTATATCTCAGGAACTACTCGACCGATTTCAATGAAACTTGGTTTGTAATAGTTTCTTTACATCCCAATGATATGTTGTTAAAATAGGCCAAATCGCTTCACAACCACGCCTACTTCCTATATACCAGAACATTGAAGAAGATCTGAATCATTTACATTACAATATATAAAGTAAGTACTAGTGAAGATATCGGTGCAGAACTTTGCACGAATTCTATGTTAATAGTGTGGCAGCCCCATTCTAAAAATCGCCGTAATCGGACCATAGATTTTTAAGGCCCCATATGTCGAACACGAGGACCTCGGTGCTTCTAACCTAATATTATGGTTTTCAACTTTCAATGGACTTTATACAATATATATGACGAATATGTGGGTCAAATTGTGTATTATATAGTATAAATAAAGTTAAATAAATACATTGCGAGAGTATAAAATGTTCGGTTACACCCGAACTTAGCCCTTCCTTACTTGTTATATTTTACACTTTAACTTCAGTGGACCACGCCACACAAGTTTTATCTTCACTAATTTGGCCTCAAAAGTTTAAGTTTATATACACAACACACTTCGGCAGCTAACTTTCAAGTTTATTAATGTAAAAATTGTATTGAGTTTGCCCATGTACACTTCAAAGTGACCGAATAGTACGCTTATACACTAAATTTGTTGTGACAATTCAATCAGCAATCTAATAAATTTGTTTTGGTCACACGATTTTCTATAAAAATGATTTAGAGTGAACTATGTGGAATATATTGGGTGTGTGGGTGTTTGTGATTATGCAAATATGACTACAAACTTTATACGCGCGTATGTACGCATACCCAACAGGTGTGGCTCTGTACTTCATTTTAATCGCTACGTTCGCATTTTACTCAGTCCATGCAGTTTTTATTGGCCTCTGAGCGTAAATTTTATGGAAGCATGGTAGTTTGTTATAGCACCGTTGGTTGCTTCATCCACCCAGCTATAATTTTTAAAACGTTTTTCTGCTGACAACACAATTTGAATGAGTAAAAATTGAATTATGTCTTTCTTTCTTTTTATTGTGCAATTTTTCTCTCATACAATAGAGTGAACAAGAGATTATTGAATTGGGTTTTAGTTTACAAGAAATTGAAATTTTAAATTTTATAGTTTTACTCAGCTTCCAGTGATAAAATTGGGGAGTTTGATTTTCTTAATTTTATGTGATGCTCTTAAATTAATTTAATACTGAAATCTTCACTGGTATAAATCACAGATTAGATTAGATTTATTAGAGGATCGCACTGCGACCTACGGTCTATTGTGCCCTCTCCTATTTATCACAGAATACCGTCCAGTCCTGTAGCTCTAAGAAAACTTAGTAACGCTGCAGGGCTGGTGGTCGCGATACTTTTCCTTTGGGGATATAGAGACCCCATTTCCTTCCTCCCGCAATCGCGTGACATTCCAGGAGTAGGTGCTCAGGTGTTTCCGCTTTCAAATCACAGAATCTGCACAGGCCCGTAGAGCAGATCCCGAGTTTGTTCAGATGACACCTTAGTCTGCAGTGGCCAGTGTAGAGGGCCACTAGTTGTCTCATTTTGTTTCTTGGGAGCGCAATAAGTTGCTTGAATCTTTTGCGGTTGTACCCTCCTAAGAACAGTTTCGGGTGGCGGAGTCCCTGCAGCCGCATCCAGTAGCGATTCCTACTTTCTAATTCGCCTTTGAGTAGTCCATTTCTCAGAGTTTGCGTACAAACGGCAATGAAAGGCTCTGGCCCCACCAGTCTGGTAGCCGCGGCTTTTCTAGCTAGCTGTTCTGCGAGTTCGTTGCCTTGTATACCTCTGTGTCCCGGTACCCAGAACAGTGTTAATTTGTTGTTGCTGCACACTCTATTTAGTTTTCCAATGCAGTCCAGGACCAACCCCGAGTTTATTTCGAAGCCGCCTGGCTATCACTGTCTGATATTATTTCAGCGCATTTGCTAATAGCGTAGACCTCAGCCTGAAAGATATTGGGAAAGTGTCCCATGGGCATTGACAGATTTATACGTGGTCCCGCGAGCCCGGCACCTATACCATCTGTGGACTTAGACCCATCAGTGTGGTGGAATAATCAAATAGAGAAAGTACAGAAAGAGGTTCCAACATTTTAATGACCACTTCAAATACCGTTTGAAAAATCGGATATAAGACGAATCGAAGGCGCTTATGGCAGAAACTTGACTCTAAAGATAGATTGACGGAGTTTTAATGAAGTTAGATGGATTGACCAAATATACAACACTTTCGTATACATCACACTTAAACCATAAATACAAAATATCATATGAAAACTTGTATGAGGTGGCGTATTCGAAATCCTCAAAACTATGTACTTTCTCGTAAATAAACATAATTTTAAAAATATCCTTCATTGTTATTTAATTTCTCCTCATTTCCTGTAACTATTAATTTCTGCCCTACCATAACATTATTCGTTCTCTCACTCGTTGCAACACCAAAGGAAGGACCCAAGTCAACCAAGTTAATTTAGAATAAACAAACAATTTTTTCTTCATAAAGTCGCCTAATGTCTCGTGAAAGTGTCACAATAAACGTTAATAATTCTTGCACAACAAATTCCACAAAAAATAAAAATAAATTACAGGAAAAGAGCAGGGAGCCGAGAATGAATGCCAGCCAATTGAAGCTAAGCAAGCCGAAACACTTTAAGCCAGCCGACCGAGCAATTGAGCTCATAGCAAACATTTACGGCCAATGTCCATTTCTCGCTTAATTAAGGTCAAATGGCTGTGGAAATGAATCGAACAAGGGGCAGCGGGTGGCGACAATGAGCTAAACGACTTGAAAGACGCTCGACGGAGCGATTTAATGTGAATATAGCGTAGGAGTGGAGGAGAGGGAGAAGGCATACTAATATACATCTAAATGTTTAAATGGCGTTATATTTGGAATAGTGTTCAAGTGTGAGTGTGTTTAGTGGTGGATACGTGTTAATGAAGCAATAATACAAGCAGTTAAGTAAATATTCAAATTCAACGAAGCATTCCAAGGGTAATGGTTAGCTGACACTTGAAGGAACTACAAACTACCTCTTTAGTTTGGTTAACAGGTTGGAGTTAATTATTCTATCCTAATCCGGAATTTTTAATTCAAGTGTTAATATTTATTCAAGTACTATCCAATATTATTTGCCAATCGTTTCTCATTTCCAGGTTATAGCGCGTTGTGACGGTTTATGATTTCGATTTTCGTTAAAACGTTTGGCTGATTTGGTTTATGAATCTTCTTGCGTTTATTATTCCTTAGCTGCTTTAAAGGAGTAGCTTTCAAGTTTCTTTCTTCTCACTTTTTTATGAGAGTTTGGACTTCACTTTCAAAAAATATAAGACGTCATTGATGATGAAAATTTCCACTAAACCCTACAGAAAGCACTTGAAAAAGAAATGGGAAAGAAAGATTGATCAATAACTTTTTTGGCTAAGCTGCTAACGGCGATATTTTTTATCCATCTCTATCCGGTGAGCACTTTGAGGTCTTAGGTATATATTAGATGCCCTCAAGTCATATCTTCTCCGAACTGGTGTGTTTTCAGGGCAATAGATCAAGTTATAAAGTAATATTTTCTGACCAGTGCAACTTTAGTTAAGAGTGTCTCCTTTTCATTACTAGTACGTTGTTCCACTGCTGTGCAATGCTCACTATAGCCTTTGCAACAACTTAACTCAATTTTATGATATTTTCAGAACAGCGTTGCCAAAAATGGAGTTGTTCTGGCAATAGTTAATTACGGAATACAAGTATAATATATATCATATCAGAAATTTATTTTTTGAACATTTGGGTTGTGATCTGTTTAAGACTCACGAATTTCCAATTTACAAGCGATTTATAAAATAAAGAATATATTGACAACTGAAATAACATAACTATTCATAAAGAACACAAAGCTCTAAATTTGTGTGTGCCGTTAAGTAAGAAAGTATTATAGTTTTGTTCACATAACGGTTGTTTGTGTCACCAAGTAATAAAAGAGTTGGATATGGGGTTATATATATTTATATATCAGATCAGGATGTCGAGTGGAGTTGAAATCCGGATGTCTGACCGTTCGTGCAACGGATAACTTGAGTAAAAATTGAGATATCTTAATGAAACTTGGAACACATGTTGCTTGGGACGCCTACAGAATGGCGAAAACAGAAATCCTATAGAGTGTCATAACTAAGCCATAAATAAAGTTATAAAAGTAAAATTTTGAACAAAGGATCGCACAAGGAAGGGGCATGTTTGGATGTAATTTTTTTGGGAAAGTGGGCGTGGCACCGCCCCCAAATCGGTTATTTGTATATATCTCGCAAACCAATGTAGCTATATAAACCAAACTTTCTGCAGTCGGTTCTCTTATGTACCCCACCACACACCATGAAAATAGTTGAAATCGGATAATAACGACGCCCACATCCCATACAAAGGTTAAGTTGAAAATTACTAAAAGTGAGTTAACTGACTAACGAAAAACGTCAGAAACACAAAATGGAAAATGGGCGTGGCATCGCCCACTTATGGGTCAAAAACCATATCTCAGGAACTACTCGACTGATTCGAATGAAATTCGGTATATAATATTTTCTTGGCACTCTGATGACACGTGTGGAAAATGGATGAAATCGCTTCACTACCACGACAACTTCCATATGAAGAATTCTGTGACCCATGGTAATTTTTCACCGAAAATTTCGGTAAATCTCTCAGGTATCTTAATTTAATTCAGAGGAAATGTTTTTCTTCTAATGGTGTGTCTTTGTACCTGAAATGGTTAAAATCGAGTCATAACTTCCCCTAGCTCTCATATACCTAATTATAGGATTTTTAAATTGGGTCAATTCTTAATAAGAATATATCAATAAATTGCGAGAGTATAAAATGTTCGGTTGCACTCGAACTTAGCCTTTCCTTACTTGTTTATTCTCTATTTTTAAGCCCTACTCAATTAACAATTTTATGTGAAAGAAACACAATTTATTTAATTGAGAGTATATAGTTACCTCGCTAAACATTTATAAACTTTCTTTCTCGGGCCCGTTATGATTAAGCTAATTTAAATGGTACATATTGTTTGAAATATTAAAAATGCAACTAAAGCAATTTGTAGAAAAAGTATAGTCGAATGTTATAAATCAGTTTTTTTTCCTAAATATATTCAGTTACTTTACGTATAAATTCAAATATATTCGGTATAGATGATATATATTTTATCTATAGTCTCATTTACGTTTCCTTTGCCAATCACTCAATAATTTGATATCTTCCTCTATTTGCAACAACACTACCAGAACTACTTACTAAAATTGAGCCAGCCCAAAGGGAAACACACACTTCCCGCTGGCCGAACAAACTTTGTTGACTTTGTCAGTCTGTCAGTCTCGCTGTCGTATTCATTCAATTAATCAGAAGCCAAGTGTAATGTTTATTTTTAGTGCCATCACAGATTGTGATCTTCGCACCAGCACGTCGCTGCGCCGGCAGAATTCAAGGCTCATTTTCACCATTTTCGCTGTACTTTTCCGCCGTTTACCGCCGAATTGCTGCCGAGACTGTTGCTGGTCATGTTTTTGTGCTCCCTGCTTACGAGAGTGTGTATGCGCGCGTGTGTGTGTGTGTGGCTATTTGTGTCGTTAAGCCAGTGGTTATGAGTTGAGTGGTTGTGCAAAGACAGCGCCAACAACAGCCAAAAAAAAAGGAAATGAAGGCTGACGTTTTTCTTCCTTCCGTCTACTAAACGTGTATTATGGCTTGCCGTTATCATTATTGTCAATCTAGCGTAAATGAAATTGATGAAGGCTGGCAGCTGGGTATCTACTTGCATGTGCCTATGTGTGTTCGTTTGTGAGCTTTTGCAAAGGGCAATTGCTTTTTTAGCTTGAGGCTGAGAAAAAACTATTAAATTTCTAATTGTTATTGTCAGTGATATTAAATTTTTATGCCAAATTACTTCACAACGATTTTGATTACGACAAAAATAACATTTTAAAATTATGGCAGCCGCTAGAAAGTTCAGACTGAAAGTTTTATTTGTTGCATCTTCAGGTATTTGTGCTTTTCTTTTAACAGAAATATTTTGGTTTCTCTTCAATGATACATATAACATTTGGAGAAATTTTGAGATCTTTGTCATTTTCATGCTATTTTAATGGGAGTTACTAGAAAATATTAGTTTTTAATTTTTTTAAGAACGTGGTCTACGATCTTAATTCTAATATTACCTTCATTCTACTATAAATGTAAACCTTACTTGTATTGTAGTTTGGCTACGATAATACCATCAACATGAATGGGAAATACAAGCACGAATCAAGACAATAAATAAGTACGCAAAATATTAAATATTAAATTCTTGGTTACTAAGAGAGCCAAACTGCCGTACTGAAGAATAACTTTTCTCGATTCCATTGAAAAAATCTATAATTTTTTTAGGTTTCTACCTATCGATCGGGTCTTCTTACGAAAGCATTGAAAGATTCTACTTCAAAACTTCCGATTTTGAAAGGGTTCTGGGACACTAGGCGGTCAGCTCGACCTGATGCTACGAAGGCGCTTTGATATGGTTTTATCACTAGCAAGACATTCTCAATACAGCATACGCATTAGTTTCAACAATGAATAAATTAGATACGGGGATAGTGACAATTACATGGAACATAATTCTAAAACGCTTGCAAGCGGCTTGTGCTTCGATATTGAGATGAAAGCCAAATATTTGACCGGCTGTGAATATTATCAGAAAAAAACTTCAAGGCGAAGAAAACGGAACACATAGTACGACCATTTCACCCGCTCTACTACACACGACGACTTTGCTGAAAAAACCTGTACAACGTTTGGAAATTAAGGCATATTGATAACGTACTCTCTGCTTTAACTAAACGTATGAAGGAAGCATGTCATAAAATAACTGGTGTCTATAAGTATTTCGACAGAAGAGATTTTGGAAAACGCCTCAAGTGATGTCAGTGCTTACGAAGGTGATTTAAAGAACAGAACTGCACGACGAACTAGTGCAGTCCACTGAACTGCTGTAAACAGATGTGACTACTGACAGCAAAAAACAAAAACCTCTGGAACTGCAATTTTATAATAATAATTAAATAATTCCATACAAAATTAGTTGAGAAACACAATGGACCAAGAACGTCTTTATAATCTCACTTGGTTGAATATAAAGTATTATTTGCTTAGAGAAATCGATATTGAAAGTGTTATCTCTAAATTTTGTTCATATTAAATCCAGAAAAGTTTATTTGTAACAGTTTTGTTTTATTTAATAACCTTAAATAGAGAACCTAAAGCAAATCAAGGGTCTCTTGACAGTATTTGCTACAGGCCCGCGCTGGCTTAATCCGGCACTGTATTTAACACGGCTTGGTCCATTCTCACAATCATTCTATTTGCGTATCTTCAACTTTAAAGAATTTAATGTGTAAAATATTTTTGGGCAATTCAGTTGAATCCCAAGCAAAATATGTGATCAAGCAACGTCAACTAATTAATGATTGGATATTCTAATTTGGGAGTTAAGTCTATATATGTATAACCTTTTTTTTCTAAATGAAAACCTCACCTATAGCCAGCAAAGACTGCTAACCGTCAACCCGAACAGAGCCTATGTATCAGTTTGGAGATTCAATGCCAGTTTTAGCACTAGGATCGGGTGCGATGATCTAATCAATTAAACCACAAGCAGAAATAATGAAAATCGACCCCAAAATTGTTGACGAAATTTGCAAATCGGATAAGATGCGGCAACTGGAATATTTGCGCGCTTTTAAAACCGTCTTGACTACATCAGGTCATCAGGGAAAGTCAATCATATAACATCAACGTACTTGGTCTATCTGTAGCCAGATGGCCAGATTTTGAAAGACGGTTAAGTACATTCTATATTGAGAGGAATTAAATAATTAACTTCGAAGCATGGGAAACTATATAACCACGTCCTCTTTTTAAAGGATACGAGCAGGATATGGGTGAAATTGTGTTAAATACTGTATTGAATATTACCATTTTGTTAATGACACAATGCTGTATGTCACCTCAACAAACATATCCAGAGTTCTTAGTAATGTACCAAGATAGGCCAAGATATCTCAAATATGTATTTTGATAGTAACGGATAGTAGGTCAATTATTTAGCCTGGTGTTCCTCTGTGTACAGAAGTCGCCCATGGCACCTACATATTCAGTGCTACGTTGGGGTTATTTTTAAATCTTTTGATCTTTTATTAACATCAGTACAGGTTCCACCAATTAAAGTAGAGTTTCGATGATAAACGAATGAAAAATGTTCAACTGTTTATCTGCAAGACTTTCTACAATTTTACTTTTCTCATTTTTATTCATTTATTTTGCAGATTATAACTGAACTGATATACGGGATGGGTAAAAGCTCCTTTTCTTAAGAAATAATTCGTGTTTTAATTTCTTCATTAAAATTTTACAACTAATAAGCTATGAACTTTTACTTAAGGAGAAACTAACAACGTTTTATCCTCCTGGCTGCGTTCGATTTTTACCTATATTTCACAAACCAAAGAGTACTTATCTCTAGCATTTTCTAAAGGGTGTTCAGCGCTAAACAGTAGTCAATAGATTTAAGATTTACGTCATTCTCATCTACCGACATCACCTTAATGAACGAAAATTGCTTATCACTACGCGTCAATGCACCGTAAGGTGATCAACTCTGAACCTTCGCAAAATTTCGAGCGAATGCTCCCAAGTCAGTGCTCAACCGAAAGGCAATTGACATTATCTATTAAAGCGCTTAACTCGCCAAACTGCACCGGCGAGCGCAATTGCCACAAAGTTTAGCTACTTCACTGCAAATACTAAGAATTTATGAGTTGTCCCCGTGATAATTCGCAGTCGCATTACATGAATGCTAAACTCGGGCGCCCACACACAGGCGCTCCCTTCACTACGGATGGAACTATCCGTCACCTCATCCACATGCTTCCACACGCCGTTCAGGCAGATAACGCAACTGAGTTGTACATACAAGTTTCACTTACCGTTACTTTGTTGGACGCTGGATACGCCGGTGTGGCCGCATTAACCACAGCTGATGATGTTGGCGTTGACGTGGAGTAGGTGGGGGACGATGAGGAGAGCGAAAGCGACGACGCATCAGCAGCATTCATTTTTAATGACTTCTCGTTGCCGACGACGAAGCTGTCACTTTGCTGCACACCCACGTGTCCGGCCGCTTGTACGCCACCAGCAACGCCTCCTGCAGCTGGAACATCCGCACGCTCGTCGGCTGCAACACCAGCTGGTTGGCTGGCAGTCATGTTGCCGGTAGTTGTTGTTGTTGTTGCCAACTCAACAACATTTGTTGTTGCTTCCGCTGTGGCTGTCATTTTCGGTTTCTTTGTCGGCGGCTCGGGGAGTATATCGCTGTCCGTCTCGATATCATCGTAGATGTTTTCATTGCCGCCAACCAGCCCCCAGTCGGCGTTCAGCTCCGAGTTGCTGCTGTCCCTGCCAGTATACAGTGGCGGCAATGAAGCATATGCACTTGCTCCCGCCGCTTTTCCCGCAAAAATACCGTGTTGATGTTGCAATGGCTGGCGCTCTCCACCCTTCCGCGGACCGTGTGTGCGCGGCATTTGTTGCTTGCGTTTTAGTTGCTGCTGTTGGTGTAATAGCTGTAGCTTTATCTGCTGATGCTTCAAGTGCTGCTGGTGATGTTGATGTTGGTGGTGTTGATGCTCCTCGGTGCGGTAGTCGTGATACAACACGGATGGCAGGTTCTCGGGGAAGCTGAGAATTTTGCTGGCCGACCCCGATGACGGCAGCGGCGAATAGGCATAGTATGCGGCCTGGTCGTGTGCATGTTTGTGTTGGTGTTGTTTTTGCTGTTCGTGTTTTTGCTTCTGCTGCTGCTGGTAGGTCTTCTTCTTTTGCCAGGATTTGGTGGCGTGCGCGGAGGGCTTAGTGCCACCGGTGACGGTGGAGCTGGTTATGGTTGTTTCCTGTATTTGTTGCTGTTGTTGCTTGCTTTTACTACTCTCAGTGTGGTGTTCATGTTTCGGTGCATTTAGTTCGAAGGTGTTGCCGTAGGGGCGTGGATCCGGGTATTGTTGCTGCAGCTTCACTGTGTCAACGGTGGGTTGTGCTGTCGTGACTGAAGTACTGCTCAGCGCATTCAATCTGACAGTGGAAGTGTCATATTGTGGGTTTGCGTGATATTCGGCTGGGATTTGGTTTTCAGGCTTTTTGGCTTTAAGTGACAAAAGAACGAGAGAGTTAAAAGTTTGGATTATTAGTAATGGTGACATCAAATTTATGATTCATAAATAAATATTAATGCAAAAGGAACAATTTAAAATAAGTTACTAATTTTATAAAATTAATTCTACTATCTTCTTGGTGAGTGCTCTCGCTGTATAAGATTCTCTGTCCAAAATTCGACTTAGCGTTGCAAAAAAGTTTTTTAGATGTAAGAGCCTTCAATAATTAAAATTATTTTATTATAATGTTATATCTTAACTCATTTGTTCCATTAAGTAAGGTTTAATTTGTTATACATTTATGTATGTATATTTAATAGCCTTTTCACACAGAAGTTAATTGATCAATGAATCGACCCTTGCTCGAATAAAGCGCTGATTTATATCGATTTACCATACAAAAGAATTATCTTGTATGCAGACAAAATCAATATTATTCTTGTGCCTCCAAAGATTTCGACGAAAATGTCCAAATTATGAACGATAGTGATGAGTTTCCATGCGAAGTAGTAGGCAACATTGAAGTGAAGTACGTTTTTAACAAAGAGGATCGCAGTTTTGATAAAAATCTTGAAGACGAGGAAGACATCAGTGTGCGGCCATCTACATCAAAACGGGGTCGCAATGATGCTGAAATTCAACCATCGAAATGGCATCGTAACAAAAAGAACAAGTTTACGAATCAACCTGCCGACAACAGTGCTAGTGTGACTATGAATTTATATGAAAAGATTGGTAGACAAATTCTCAAAGTGTCACCATTAAATAAGTTGGTAAACAGGAAGTTTGGCGTATTTTCGCACAATTTTGTTATTGACGAACAAATGAATTCGTATTATAGACGCCACTATTGCAAGATGTTTGTGAAAATTAAAATTGCTATCGCAATCGCACAAGTTGATATGTCAATTAAATCCGCTTGGATAATTTGCAACTGGTACTGTGCATGACAATCGCATCAATCGTGCCCCTATATTAGGCTTGAAAGAAATGAAGAAGAAGCCACGGGGAGAATCCGATTTTGTATTCGACAAAACGAATAAACGAATATTGATTGTTTGATTTTTTATATTCTACAGATTGTAACATTGATGAGCAGCTTTTTGGCACATACGCCAATGTTATGAACAACTACCGCATTAAGTTACGTATGTAGATATGCATGGAAGCTAAAGGTTTTATGTGCAAAATATGACAACTCCAAAGTTATGCGTCAATTTGACTTCCGTGTGGAAATTACAGAAGCTTTAATAACACCAGCCGTTCCACGACGATCTGGTGGAGGGCGCAATGCCGCCCTGGCTTCGCTCATTTATTATCAAAATTGGAAAGACGTGCTCGCTGCCATCAATGTGGAGGAAAAACTGAGTTTGGTTGCAGAAAATGTGATGCAATGCTTAATGACTTCCATAATGGATTACCAAGAAATGAAGGAAAATAAAAAAGAATCAATAAATTTAGTTTTGGTTAGATTTAATATGAATTAACATTAAAACGATTAAAAAACTATGGTTCTAAACAAAAACGAAATTTCAATTTCACACATCTGCCTAATGGATACTTCAATATCCAACTGAGTATATTCGGCTCTAGGTCTCAGGGGGTTAAGAAAATATTTTTTTTTGTTTTTGTATGGTAAGAAAATCCTTTACAACAACCACTAATGACTTAATTTACTCGTATTTTTTATTTTGTAGTTTGGTGGAGAGCTTTGAAAATACAATTTCTGATTTTTGAAAATGTCTCAATTTTGACGTTAAAAATGATCACCTATTAATCGAAATTTTGTCCATTCTTATAAGGAGTGTGTATTGTTTCACATTTCCTCTAAGAGTTAGAAAAAAAAACAAAATCAATATCTCCAACAACTTCCGAGATATGATTCTTCGCGTGAACACTGTTGCTTGGATATTTAAATACCCTTCGTGCAGAAATGGGTTCATTGCTTGGACTCCTGTAAATTTATTCGGCTTTCCAAACTAGGTTGTATTATTTTATATTGAATAGGACTAAGACCTCAAACACATTTCATAAATTTCTTTGTTTAATTCAAGCTATTTACATATGAGTATTTTTGATGACATTTGATGCTGTTTAAAATTCAGTTCGAATGATGACTAGTTATTTGTCTATTTCGGATTTGAATCAAGACACCACGTTTTTCAAATATTTTGCTTTTTTTATTTCGCACTACACTTTTTTTCGATCTCATCGCTAATCCTTCCATTACCCTGCCTCTACTAAATTTTTTCCTGTCAACTGTAGCTGTGCTGATATATTAATTTTAGAAATTCAGTGACATATGTTGCTCTCCTAACTGCTAACTGATTCGCCAAAAATAGACTGCCTACGAAAGCTTAGTCCAATGAAGTGTGCATAATCAATTTAGCCGCTTGAGCGCGCTTGTATGAAAACTCAAATGTAAGCAGAAATACAAAAGGAAACATCTCGACCATGCGAAAGTGAGTAAATCAAGAATATAACACAAATGTAGCTAACTTTATAAGTACTAATAGAAATAAATAAATATCTCGAAAAGAAAAGCGGAGACATGCAACACAAGTGACGAAATTATTTTCTCCACTTGAATGACTCCATTCAAAAGTCGCTGGGCCAAAAAGTCTGTGAGACATGGCGAAATCGGACGGTCTGTAATTTAAGTATGTGGGGGATTATTTATTTCCAATTTAATTGGAACCTCTTATAAAGTTTTTCTTAACGCACATAAAATGAAAAAATAAATAAAAAATTGTTGAAAACACCGAAGCAACCGCAATGACAATTTCTTATTGTTCGCCATCCACTAGCATTCACTTGTTGAGCTGTATGGAGCGTAACAGTGTTTCTTTTATACTTGTACTTTCTGCGCTACTTTTTGTGCGGCTGTTAACTTGTCAGCTCGTCACTGTCAACGTCAACATGTCCGGCAGGCATACGAGCACAAGTAAATTTCTATGAATACTTTGTCATTGTGTGTGTGTGGGTGTGAGTCTCCGACAGCTTAAAGCCTGTGTAAGCAAAAAGTGTGTATCGCGGGAGTTCTTTGGTGGACTCTACATACAAAATAATGCATACAGGCACATTTAATTAAAAAAATATTCCACAGACCATTATGCCTTTTTTGTTTTAAAAAAGTCCTGTATTCAACAGAACTTTTTGTTTTTTTTACCAAAATTGAAATCTTGGCTGATACTTACAACATAGTTCCCACCAGCAAAATATCTCGCCATCCATACAGAGACATACTTCACATGGATCAATTCGAGGCACCTGCAAAATAGAAACAAGTGATTATTTTAGTGACTGAAAATACTATAAAGACTATAAGTAAATAAAGTAGAAACAGATGAATGTGTGCGCGTTATTATTTATTTAAGTTGAAATTGAGAAAGAAAGACCGAAAGTTGAAATTAATTTTTTTTACGATGTAGAAAACTAGAATCTACTACATAGGCTACTGTCTGACTGACATCAAATCTTATCCTACAGCCTTAACGGGCTGTATTTTTACTGCTTCACTGCAAAATGGTTCAATTTGCTCCCTATTTCCGAAGCTATTATTAAATGGCAGGGAGTCCACATTATCTTCATTATGAAATCGGGAAAACAAATCTTTGCCAAAATTTTATTGACCGGTTAGTCCACATTCTTTTAAAAAATCTGAAAAGTAATTGTGACAATCTTATCAATAAACGATTAAAATATACATCTTAAATACCCGTATTAGAGGTAAGTCGATTTTCACCGAACAATCCTTAGACAATAAGGAATTCGTCCTAGCATCGTCCTAGCATTCATTAGCGATGAAGGGGTTTCCAATCGATAAAGCTACCACAGCTATATCGCTTCATTTGAAATTATCCTGAAATTAATCATCACTTGGGGTACTTCCAAAGGGCACTTTATCTCGCTTGCTTTGCTCTGACTTTTATTCCAAAAGTCTGATAGGGTCCAGAATATCTTCGCTAACTGCCTTCCCCAAGTTACTCAATATGTTTCAATATTTGGGTCTAAGGAAACTTTTATTTTTCTTCTTTTAAAGCTTTGCAAACATTTAAGTTTGTAAACATTTTGATTTAATTTCAAATTTGTTCCATCCATTACTTCTACATATATCTCTTCTGAATATTAAGGCAAAAGATTATTTTATTTTCTCTCTTCTACTTTTAATCTAGAAAGAACGGTCGGTTCATTCCGTCAGAGCTTTTAGTCTTAATTCCATAAATATACCAAAGCACATTTGAACTTTAAACCGTTCATCGGATTTCAAGCAACTATCGGTTCCATATGTATGTTAGATGTGGTACAGTATCTTGATGAAATTGTATCCACTTCTTTTTCAAAACTTGCCGTTTCGCCTCCATTTTGTCTTTAAAACGTTCCACTATACTTCCAAGTGTTATATGTATATACTAATATTCGAGTTGAATGAAAAAATACGCCGACTCTTCGAGTATTGATGTGGAATCGGTGTCTCACTAAAGGAACTGTCGCTACAAAGTAAGTAAAGTTAAGTACCGCAAGCGGCAGTAGCCACAATAAAGCCAAATCAGCGTGGATACATCAGCATCCACGTGTGAGAGTAAATATATCCTTGGATATTTCTGTGCGCCCTCGAGAGTAGGGGATTAGAGAAAGCAGCACAATGAATTATAGGGCTGTTATGCGCAGCCGACATATGCCACAGCAGCACGTCAACAATGAAAAGGTACACCACAATTGTGCTTTGACTTTTTCCTTTCTACTTTGCTGGGGTTTATTCGCTACACACATTTGTATAAGAGCCATGTAGGAAAATTTCAAGGAAAAAGAATTTTCCTAATTTTGAATTGAATGAGGATCTAAGAATTTTGACAAGATGTCGACTCCGATTATGGCAATTTACTAAATCTTATGGTATATAAGAAAATAAATATATTTCCTCGGATAATATTCTTCTTTAACTAAAAAATTTATGAGTTATAAACTGAAAAATGTTTGTATGCCTTTGGGTATCCCTATTGGTCCATTAACCAAGTGTCTGATATAAAGCCTGCTTGTACATGTCTAGGCACTGGCTTAGACTTATGTACTTCAACGTGACTTACCTTTTGACCGTGTGTGTATTTATGGCCATTGTTGTGACACGAAGCCGCACGTTCATGCGGTTGCAAATCATCCACATCCGCATCTGCTTCCGACTCGTTGTCTTCGTCCAGTTCGGAATTGGTCGCACTGTTACCCATGCCGTTAGCATGGCTGTCAGCGCTTTCATAGCGTTCAGTGGATTTTTCCAACTTCAGCATTTGCTCGGACAGCAGACGTGTATCATATTTAGCTTTTGACTGTTCGGTATCCAAGTCGTAGGAGAGTTGGTCGTGATCTTCGAAATACTCGAAGGGTGCTGCAATGGCTGGAAAGGGAAAAGAAAAAAACACAATAAGTGGTAGTCATGTGCACAGTGGGTGTCTGGGAGGAAATTGAGCAGTATGTATGTGAGGTAAAAACACACATATAAGTTACGCTTATGTATATACATATAAGGTTGTCTAATATCTCCGCCTTTTCGTCTTTTGAATTTCGTGGCTATGTATAAAGCGCTGCCGAGCTCGTATTTGGCAATACTATACAATTTTGAAAGGTATTGAGAGAACCTACAAAACGAAGCTATGCATGATGGAGTTCACTAACGCCGAAATTCGCGCTATCTTAAAGTTTTCATTCGTTCCGGTAGAGAAACGTTCCGTGAGATTAATGGTGTTTTGGGGGAAGGTACTCTATCACTTTGAACTGCGGAGGAATGGTTTCAACGATTCAAAGCGGGTGAAAACGACACCAGCCGGCGGAAGACCTGTGACGACGAATACCGATCAAATCATGAAAAACATCGAGTTAGACTGGCATGTGGTATCACGTGACATTGCCCAGGAGATGGGAGTTAGTGAGTTAGTCACCAAACCATTTTAAACCATCTGCAGAAGGCTGGATACTCAAAAAAACTTGATGTTTTGACGCAAAAAAACCTTCTGGACCGAATCAACGCCTGCGATATGCTGCTGAAACGGAACGAACTCGACCCATTTTTGAAGCTGATGGTGACTGGCGACGAAAAATGGATCACATACGACAATATCAAGCGAAAACGGTCGTGGTCTAAGGCCGGTGAATCGTCCCAAACAGTGGCCAAGCCGGGATTGACGGCCAGGAAGGGCCGTGTGTTTGGTGGGATTGGAAGAGAATCATCCACTATGCTCCCATATGGCCAGACGCTTAATTATACCATCAACTGCGAACATCTGGATCGCTTGAAGCAGGCGATCGACCAGAAGCGTCCAGAATTGGCCAAGAGGAAGGGTGCAGTGTTCCACCAGAACAACGCCAGACCACTCACTTCGTTGATGATTCGTCAGAAGCTACGGGAGCTCGGATGGGATTATTTTTTTCACGGCGCTAATTTGAACGACCAAAGACACAATGTGGATCGTTCGATGAAACAGAAGAAGCTATGATGGCAGTGGGTCTGTCGAAGACTCCAGTACGATCACACTCAAGGGCTAATGACGGTAAATTTAATCTCTTTTTTGAAGAGGTGGTGATATTTTTCCTTTAACCTGTTCTGGGTCTTTTTAGGACTAGATGGTACGAGAAAACGAACATGAGAAACTGACTTCCTTCTTGGGAACACAACACCCTTTCAAAAAGAATTCCCAATCTTTCAGATATTTCAAGAACTCTCGGATCTTCTCCGGCAAACCAAAGACAGGACAGTTCGTCATTTGTCATGTTTGAACTTGAGAGATATTTCTACTATTAAGACAAGTAATAAGTACTAATTACAGTTGCAAACTAAGCTACAAGCATCATATACATATACATGAATATATACTACTTACAGTAAATTTCCCGATTCCAGCTGTAAAATTCGATCGAGCAAATAAATGGAATGCCAACAAGAGAACTGCTGTAAGCGCGCGAAAACTCTAAAAGTAACTATCACTCTATCGGCGGGTGTAAGGAAAATATACCCCTCCACCTGATACGTAACACGCATGTTTTAAGGTCATTTATTTCATTTTATTTCTTACTCTAACATAGCATCGCTAAGAACATCAAATAGCGTTTATCAAATGCTCAGGTAAAAAATATTATTAGGACATAGTTGTATTTTAAACATATACTCCAAGTATAATAATTAGAAATGCAAAATTATTAAAATAAAGGAAGTTATATGTTTGCAGAGAAAACAAAGTAAAGAAGAATGAAAGGAAGCAATGTACCAACAGCAAAAAGTTAGAAATTCAGTTCCACAATATTTTATTGATTGATTTTGGGCAAACTAAAGTTCCAGGAGAGGGATTCTCTTTCAAATAGTCCTCAATAGTCAAGGCTTAAATATTGGTGGAACTTTTGAGAGCCAATCAGTGCTAGTGTTCCGAGGTAATTCATTTAAGCCAAGAAGAATAAAAAAAATATACCACGGAGCAGTCTACTGTAACCAATCTTGTGCAATCTTTAGTTGGAACAATTCCGCCTCAGAGGCTGACCATCGCCTAATATTCTGAAGATTTCACTTTTAATACCAGCAAAATCAATAATTAGCTCTAACACGTCGTATTTTCCTTCATTGCACGAAATATTTCCATCGAAGTCAAAAGCACCAACGTATTACCCACGAATCAGCTAAGAATGCCAGCGGTATTGTTCGACGAACCCATCTTCTTCTTGAGGAACTCCAACTTCGGTTTTCTCAAAACTTTCTTCTTCGCGCCTTCATTAAATTACTTCGCACAACACTTGCATGATGAGGATGGAATAGTTTCAGTTAAGAAATTTGTTTAACAGGAAATACATATTTAGCTTCATCCCACCAAGTGCTTGTGAGTAGCCTAAAAATCCGGTATAGAGAATAGGCCAGCAGGACACTTAATATCCAATGTGACAGTATAGTCTCAGGTAAAATCTTCCACCAAGTAGATTGATCTCATGAAGCTGGTTGAATTTGTATACCCCTAGGATAAATTCTTTTACTCCCAACACGGGATATTCGAATAATCGATTTTCAGATTATTCGAATAATTTTAAGTGCCCTAGTTCTAACCTCATTGTATCGATATAAATCGTTTGCGTATTCCGCTGAACACATGATGAGTTCGACGAACCTTAAAATGGATTCAAACATGTCAGTATATAATAACGAAATCAACCCTAATGTTAGTCACTCAAATTGTATTTAAACAGATTTTCTGTGGAAACAACTACACGCAACGTTGCGAATTGCCGTAAAAAATTATAAATAACCTATTATTCTGATTGCCCCAATTTGGTTGTCAGGGCGTATGAGTAACGTATTTAATTATGAATAAGGCACGTAATAAAAACTGAATGCCTATAAGTGTATTATCCCTACATTTTTTTCAAACAATTAGTTTCTTAGCAAATACCCTGAGCGCTTGCATGGCGACGGCCGCCGGGCGCGGGCAACAACAATCACTGCCGCAATTGAATTACGTGCGTCGTATGGGCTCTGATAAAGAAATAAAATAAAGAAACTTCTTAAATAAATATATTTAAACCGCTTTGCCAACACAATAAAATAATGAGCATAAAATAAAAAGGCGCAATAAAAAATACGCCTGATTTCCATGCAAACGCGCGTCGTCAGCCAACCACATCAATACGCCATTTAGAGCAGCATCTATGCGTCTCTGTGTGTATGGTGTGTGTGTGTGTGTGTACATGCGCATTCAAAGGACATAAAACGCAAGAAAGTCACGTCGCAAAGCGCCCAAAAAGTATTTGCGTAAACATTTTTTCCCCTTACTCCACCCAAATCCCATTCATTGTTCATAGTATTTCATTTTATTTTATTTCTTCACAATTTACTGGCATTCAGCATTCAGCCGAGGCGAAGCTTTCCCAAATACTTTCTATCTATTTTAATGCTTTGCCAACTTTTCGTCGATTTTTTGTGCGCTCTAACTTTCTGAATGGGTTAACTGCTTCGCTGGCTGGCAATCGCTCAGCACGTGGGCATATCGAGCGCGGCATTTTGCATGCTTTTTTGGCTGAATTTTTGGTTTTTTATTTGGCGCTGAATTTTTTCTCCCGAATATTATTACCCTTTTCATACTTGCTTTTATGTTTTATTGTGTTTAGTCTTCCATTTGTGGGCAACAAATGTCGTGGAAACAGGAAAAAATCGCCCAAAAGTGACAGTTCGGAATTGTCATCATCGTTGGCTGCTGGAGAATGTTCGGAATGCAAAATGCGCACAAAGGTTAAAACAATAAAGGCGGCCGGGCAATGGCAATACTGGTAATGGCGCTGACTTGGCAATAAATCATTCTAATGGTCATGGCGTTCGGTGACAGCTTTTGCGGAGGATGTTTATTTTATTGTATTAATGCCAGTTTTTTTCATTGGTTTTTGGCACACTTTATATGCAAAAGACGCAGCTAAGTCTGAAGTAGAAGTCTGTGCATAACTGGCAATCGATACTATTTATATATGACCGAATACTTCTTTGCTTGAAGAGAAATATTTCTTTTTCGACTGTTCACTTCCTTTTTCAAATCTTTGTTTAAGTGCTTTCAACAGGTAATAAATATTGTTTGATTTTCTATAAGGTGTACAAATAGGAACACCAAGATCTTAAGGTACCTGTACGAAAGCCCATGAAATGTGGCACTTTGTTTTATTCGCAATTGGAAAGTATATGAATCATGTATTACTGATACTCTTTATATTATTTTGAATCAACCATGTTAAAATAATAAATATTTTTTTGCAATTCAGACTAAAAAATTGGTTTTATATTAATTTACATGAATTTATTATTTTAATTTTAGTTAATTAAGATTTTGATCCGAGATTTGATTAACAGATTGATCCAATGCGATTATGCCTATCATTGTGCTGATCAATGCATTCTCCAAGAACTTGTGAATTCAACTATTCACTCTGCTTTCAATATAACTAGGGCTTGATAAACAACACACGACTGTACTTTAACACCGCTATCATATTGTGTTTTACTACCAGACTACTACTATACCATGCCATACTGTTTCAGCAGATCATGATATTTCCTCACAAAGGGTCGTGATAGCTCAGTATACATTCCTGCGAATTTTAACAATTATCACCAGCGGAGGATAATACCTTATCCAGGCATAAGCCAGTGTTTGCTCTTTAATAGAAAATGTGTCAATAAAATAAAAGTGTCCTCGTTTTTTTAAGCAACCTATAAATGTACATATTGTAACGAAAATGGCACCAGAACAAACTAGAATTGACAATCGAATTCAATAACTTGCCAGATCTATCTAGACATCCATATTCGTAATTGCCAGAATGTTCGAGTGGCGATGTATCGCTTACTATCGACTATATAGGGGTAGTCGGACTGGCAGCAACACACAGTTCTAATTAGAGAGTTGCCGAGTAAAGTGCAAGAAACTAGAAATAAGAAGTTGTAAACTCGTATAACGAGTAATAAAGTGTTAAGTTCTTTGAATTAGAAATAAAGATTAGTGTATAGCCATTAAAGTGTGACTTTTATATGATAATCCAGTGATCGAACTGAAGGTAGAGTTTCAGCATAATCGATTTATTTTGGAAATGCGTTACAATATATACTGTACAAGCAATAAAAAAAAACAATTCAATATGAAGAATTGGTATAAGCAAGAATACATAAATATTTGGATTATACGAAACTGATGCCTAATACTAATAACTTATCTTTAAACCTAGATCATAAATATGAAGTATTTTCTGTAATTTAATATGGAATGCTCGGATACTAAATATTGTGAACTGTGGTATTTAAAATAATATTTCGAATAATAAGTAAACCAATCGATTGTAAAATTTGCAATTCATTGGCAGTTCGAATCCATCTTTTTTCTAATTTTGCAGACATGTGAGTTCCATACTCAAAAGTCATTTTAAAGTCAACTATACGCAGACACTTCTATACACAGTAGTGATGGAAATAAAAATGTGTAATTCTTTTTCACATTCCCTCAAATTGTGGAGGCAAATAAATCATAAAGCTACTGTGCACAAACAAATGCGGAAAAATTTGAAAAATGTGGCACATAAACAATATGTAAAATGTATGCATACGCGAGAAAGCCAGCAAGTGTGGCTATGTTATGTGGTCATGGCCTTCGATATGGAAGTACAAGCGCACTCAGATGATTGTAGGTATTCTGAAGTAAAATGGCAAACTAGTTTGCAAAAATAACAGTTCACAACTAGACTTTCTTGTCTAATAAAATCGATTGAGACTGAAAGACAACGGAGCCATTTTACGTCGGTTAAACAATATTTATCAATAAACAAAAAAGGACTTGTACAAAACCCAATTGAAAATAATATCGAGAAAATAAATTGAATTAGTTCCTTTATGTAGCTTATCTTAACTAGTCTGAAAGTGGGAATCCATTTAGCAGACAAACATCATTTCAAAAATACAGTAATCTTATAAAAAAAAATAGCAATTGGAGCTTTCGATTATAACTAGTTGTAAAGTATGCCATTTCATACATAGTTCATTTGACTAGAGGTTATGTGAAAGCTTTTGTGTTGCTGATGTAAAAATCATGTGTTTTATTGAGTTCTTACACAGTTGCCATGTTATTCGCCATGTATATGAATTGTTATTGTTATTATATTGAGCATTTGTCATTGAAATAAATCGTTTATTGTACGAGTATTTGCGTATAAATAATTCCGTTTGATATTCGCTGTATTGAGTTGTAAAATTCAACAATAGCCAAAGCAGTATGAAATTGTTGCGTAAGTTTTTTATGTTTTCTTTCACTTCACTTTTTTAGCAAACTCATTGCAAAGGAAATACATTTTCTTCTGTTTGCTTCTTCGGCTACAAAGTAGCACTTGTAAATAAAAAATAAAAAGCAGAGAGCTTTGCATGTGAGACTCACCATGCCCTGTACGCGCTGAAGTGATTTATATATTCATATATGGGGATGTTAATACTATATATGCACTCAGCTGGAGTGCTTGAAATGCTACAGTCTTCTACTTAGATCCATCCATAAGTAAGTATGCATGTGTTCGTATATGACATATGTTTCCCAGTATTGCGCTTTTTGCAAAATATTTTCTCAAAGCCATTGCTTATTTCTGCTTTGCAAAGCGTACGAATGATAAATTGAACGATGTATTCTACTGTAAAGTATATTTTTTTTCTTATTTACAAGATATTGACGATATTGCTTCTTTGAGAGCAATTCCTTTTAAGGTATTCGCTTATAGTACAGCCAAATTTGTTTAGTTTAGTTTTAGTTCTTTGAAGAGTCAGAATTGGATAATACATATACATATATTATGGTAGAGTTTATTGATACGATATTTCTTGATCTAAATAGCTTTCAAAATCTTCTTTGACAACTAAACGGCATAATATCTATGCAATGAGCGAGATTATGATCGATTTGCTGGGTGAGATCGTCTGCCAACGTCGTCAGACACTTCAGGTTAATATCGCCCTGTAGTGAGTCAACAGACAAAATTACAAGAACAACAAGATATAATATAAGATAGCCATTATTAGGCTGTCGCTAGATTCTTCTGGCCCAAAGTAAATCGCAAGAAGTCAAGAGAACTCTTTGGTCGGTTCTTTATAGTTTGGTTAAACCTGATGCTTTGATAATTTTTTTGGCTTGGGAAGTAAATTGATTTAATTGTAATTCTCATCTCTGATCTCTGATGATTTATTTATAGTTCAACAACTTAACAGTACTGCTACTGACTGAACGGAACTAGATATTATATTAATGTTAATTTCAAGAACTAAATGAGAATTATATTTTCAGCAGTCACCCAGTGTCCTGAGATATTCATATCATAGCATAATTCGTTTGTTATTCAGTATCTCTAATTCTTAGTTTCTTTGAGATATAAGAACTTCTTGTATACATATTTAGCAATGATTTTTCTTCACTATAGTTATTTATTATTCCAAAATCATAGTTTCACACTTTTACTTATTAACAATGGAATTTATTGGCGACTACTTCGCAGTAGTCTAAAAGCTATTGTCAGCGCCGCAACACATTGAGCTTAAACAGCATATTTTGAAAAATGACCTTCTCACATTGCAAAACGCAATCCCCACCAATAAAATACGAAATACATTGTAATAGTTGAACATTACCGTTACAGTAATTTATCATTGTTATAATTTGTTAAACACAAATAAATTTTTATGCAACCGCACAAATGAAAACTTTGCCGCAGGGAATCAACTTAATAAAAAGCCAACAAACCAGCAACGAGAAGGACGCTATGCACGTGTAATGGTTCGGTGAAAAATGAAAAGGGTATCATCATAAATCACGCATCGCATTTGGCTCATCAAAAAGCATAAATTTATATTGTCCTTTTTCTTTTTTGACTGTAGTAGTTATAACCGTCCAGCTTAGCCCACCAGCATAATTTATCATATTTAAAGCAATATTTATTTGAACTTTGAGCAGTAGTATAACAGCGTTAGCTAAGCAAAAATTGTTAATGGTTAATGCAGAAAAGATTTAAGTGGGTATAACGTGAGACTAAATTCCAACTGGAATTAATAGATTTCTAATATTGCTACTACATACTCTCCTACTCTCTGTCTCTCCTGACTTCTAATTGTGTATATTACTTCTTCATTTTTCTGACCTTGCTCACTTTCTAACCCTTACTGAAGTACTTCATATAAACTTGCATCTCATCTCATTATTTTTCTATGACAATACCAGTAATTAATGTTGTCGTAGACTTTGGCTTTTATTTTTCCTAACAATCGGAAATATGAACAAATTTCTTCGACCTTAGATCTGTCTGAGTTTCAAATTTTCCATATGGCTTTCCCATCCTAAGGTGCATATCATTTCCTTATGTTTAAAGCCATTATAGATCTCTACTTCGAAAGACCGGGAAGTACCTATACTCATACATACCTATATACTAAATTATAACACTTCCGTGAATAAATAATTTCCTTTTCTTTAACTATAGGTGTATTTGAACAAGTTAAAAGGCATACATCTGAATATATAAGCGAGCAAATTTTGAAGACATGCGAAGATTGGGGCATTAATGAAACTAAAATTTGGTGAATTATAAAAGGATGCCACATTCTGTGTTTTGCACACTCGTTAAATTTAGTTGCAAAATCAGCATTAGGATCCAAGAGTTAGAAAACGTTTTAACAAATATGAAAGCCATTTTAGATGGTTCAAACACAGTATTGTTTTGTACATCTATGGTTAATGCTATTGTAGAAGCCGAAAGATAGACATGTACTCTTCCTATAGTTCTGATAAAGCTGAATTCCTTTAGTATTTGGACTGATCATCATGAGTTAGTCCAAGTAAATTGGAAGATAAACAGAAAAAAATTGTTAGATATGTTAGACGAGCTATCCTTATACATTTGCGCAATCCAGTTGGAATGCTTGTAGAAAATCTGCTAAAAATTTGGAACGCTTTACGAACACATTTTTCTAAATTATATAAATTAGCTTTCAAATACTTAATAATTGGTGTTACATCATTGTATTATATTATTTTTATACTCTCGCAACAAAGTTGCTACGAGAGTATAATAGTTTTGTTCACATAACGGTTGTTTGTAATACCTAAAACTAGACGAGTTAGATATAGAGTCATATATACCAAAGTGATCAGGGTGACGAGTAGATTGAAATCCGCCTGTCCGTCCGTCCGTCTGTCCATCTGTGCAAGCTGTAACTTGAGTAAAAATTAAGATATCTTAATGAAACTAGGAACACGTGTTCCTTGGGGCAATGAGAAGGTTGCGAATGGCGAAAACCAAAAACACATAAAGTGTCATAACTAAGCCATAAATAAAGTTATAAAAGTAAAATTGGGAATAAAGGATCGCACTAGGAAGGGGCATATTTGGGTGTAGTTTTTTTGAGGAAGTGGACGTGGCCCCGCTCACAAATCGGTTATTTATATATAACTCGCAAACCAATAAAGCTATATAAACAAAACTTTCTGCAGTCAGTTCTCTTACGTACCCCACTACACACCATGAAAATAGTTGAAATCGAATAATAACCACGCCCACCTCCCATACAAATGTTAGGTTGAAAATTACTAAAAGTGGGTTAACTCATTAACGAAAAACGTCAGAAACACTAAATTTCACAGAAATAATAGCATAAGGAAGCTGCACTCAGATTTCTTTACAAAATGGAAAATGGGCGTGGCATCGCCCACTTATTGGTCAAAAACCATATCTCAGGAACTACTCGACCGATATGAATGAAATTCGGTATATAATATTATCTTTACACTCTGATAACACGTGTGCAAAATGGACGAAATCGGTTCACAACCACGACAACTTCCCATATAACTCATTTTTGAATTTAATCTTATTCCTTCACTTTATAAGATATACATAAGGAACCAACGAAGTTAGCGAAATAAAACTTTACACAAATACTGTATATAATCTGTGGCATCACTTGTGAAAAAATTGTCGAAATCGGACTATAACTTTTCAATGCCCCGGATATCGAATATGACGAACTCAGTGCCCCATAGTAACTTTTCACCGAAAATTTCGGTAAATCTCTCAGGTATCAGTGTGTTTTCTTAATAAAAATATAGCAATAAAT
This sequence comes from Zeugodacus tau, assembly GCA_031772095.1. Classification (NCBI taxonomy): domain Eukaryota; kingdom Metazoa; phylum Arthropoda; class Insecta; order Diptera; family Tephritidae; genus Zeugodacus; species Zeugodacus tau. Next base: position 33,362,315 of record CM062652.1, read on the forward strand.
TGCGAGAGTATAAAATGTTCGGTTGCACCCGAACTTAGCCCCTTGAAATATTATATACTCACGCAATTTATTAAATAAATTTTATTAAAAGAACACACAATTTGTAGTGCATAAGCGGAATAAAGTCCACTAGAAAACAAAAATCATGATATGTAGTATATGGGGGTAATTCCTTTACCGATATCAACTACTTTTGCCACCAAGCTACATTATATCAAAGATTTTACGTTCACTTAATTTTGCTAAGATATCTCGCATACTCACCGATATATACTACATAAAGTCCTCCAGTAGTTTGAAAATCCGAATTCACAGTATATCGGGATAATTATATATAATTAGTATATGTGCCATTTTTGGCACAGAAATGTCACAGTTAGAAATAAAGTATTTGTGCAAAGTTTTGTTCCGATATCTTCACTGGTGCTTAACTTATATATTGTTAAGTGAACGAATTAGTTGGACTTCAACATTGTCGTATATGAGAAGTAGGCGTAGTTGTAAATCGATTTTGCCCATTTTCAAACTAGATAATTGAGATGCCAAGAAAATGGTTCAAACCGAATTTCGTTGAAATAGGTCCAGTAGTTTCTGAGAGATAGTTTTTGACCCATAGAGCCACGCCCATGTAAACAAATTGTAGCAAAATTTGACTGTAGCCCTTCTGTGCCATCTTTACCATGAAATTTAAAGTTTCTAGTGTTTTCTAGCATTTTTAATAGTTTTCAACATAACCTTTGTATGGGATATGGGCGTGGTTATAATCCAATTATAATAAATTTTTATACTGCATAAAGAAGTGATTTAAAGAAATGACCCTAGAGAGTTTGGTTGACACAGGTTTAGTAGTTTACGAGTTAGTTTACTTAGTATGGGGCAGATATGATCGTATGTACCATATAAATACGAGTATAATTTTTACATAAGATTTATATATAGACATATTTCCTAATAGCCTGCTAAACAGTTTAAATTTAAACATATCTCAAATAATTATAAGTTTCTAACAGTACTGTGGACATGTTCTAATATTGTTCACGTATATGTCCATATACATATATCTATGGTTCATTGTCTACTTACCGGCTGTGGCGGCGGGCAATTGTATACGCTCCAGCAGACAGAACGCGCAGCAAATCCAAATGCAAATAATCCGCAGAAACTTCAACATGTTGCTAATGTTCGAGGTTCACTTAACGTCACAGGAAGACAAGACAACGAATGCCAGACAAAAACTTCTGCTTTTTTCCCCGTTACTCGCTGCTCCGCTGCACACTTATATTTCCTGGTTATTATTACAGCTTTCGACTGCCTCCTCTTCCTCCGTCTCCTCCGCTGTGTGTGTGGCGGCTTTAGTTGCTGTCTCAGCGGCGTTTGCCGTTGCTACTACGATTTGTGTTGTTGCTATTGTTGTAACACATGTATTTTGGTCTTAAACTGACAGCTCTTTTGTGGCATTTGCATGTGTGCGAATGTGCGTCGCCTCTGCGTGGCGTGGCATTGCCCGTTTTGTAGCTGTAGTTATGCCTTTATTGTTATTGTTGTTGCCACTTCGTTAAGATAGCGAAGTAGGTGGTGAGTGACGCTTTTACATGTGTGTGTATTGAAAATGAATTTTCACACTTTTTCACACTCGCGCTCTCAATGGCTCTTACAGTTTACACTTTACACTTTTCATTTAACTTTTTTCGTAAAGAAATGTTCTCTTATTTTATTTTTGTTGTTTTGTTTATTGTTTCTTTTTTACGCCAGCACAGCTTCAGACATTATTTATTTTTCTATGTTTGCTGCTCGCATTCGCTCTTGCACCGTCACTTTTTGTTATCACTTCTCTTGAAAAAGTAAAGTAAATTTTTGTTGCTTTTTGTGTTTACAGTTATATTTTTTTGTTGCCACTTGTACTCTGCTGCACCTACATACAAATAAACACGCGTATGAGCTTACGAAAATTACGAAATCTCACGTTCCTTCGCTTGTTTGGTTACTCGAAAGTTTCAGCACAAATAAACATCTGCGTGTAAGTGTGTTGGAGCCTTTTTGAAGTTCACTGACATTTCTTCGTACGAAATTTCCACTTTTTTATATTTTTGTGAAATTTCACTGTCATTACATAACATACATATGCAGCATTACTTAAGCGTCTACTGAATACGTAACAGTGGAAGATACGAGACCGAGTTTCGTAGTCAAAGGCTGCTGCTTCTTTGAATTGTCAGTGTTTGAGTTTAAGATCTACTCAGGAGTCAAGAGGAGGTGTTGGAGAGGATGCAGCCTTTTCCAAACTGGTGATTCTGGGTACAGTATGGAAGCTAACAAAGGCAATTCTTGTCTTGAAAATACTGAGTGGGGAATATCGACTATTATACTTTTGCGGATTCGATCAAATTGTCCTAACTACTCTCTTCTCTACTTCTACCCTCTTTATAGCATCACTCAAATAATCAACTAATAATAAACAATAAAATATTCGAATTATTTTCAAATTTACTATGCGCGTATAAATTTAATTAATTGAAATATTGTTGCTTAGCTGTTGCTCAAAGCATTTCTCCAAACAAGTGATCAGTGAATTATAAGCAATGAAATTAAATTAAACAAGGGAATTTTCAGGTATTTCCCTATGAGCACGCATGACGTTGTTGTTGTTCACTTAAAATACCACTCACAAGCATGAAAATATTGTGCAACTTTTCATAGAGTTACATGGCACAGGGTTGCATTGCAAATTTGAACACATTTCGCAGCATGACTTTGAAGGAATTTCTTTAAAATTTGGATAAACTAATATTTCTTGTTTCAATAACATATATAAAGAGCACTAAATACAACGAGAATATCAAATTATAGCGCTCATATATAACAAGTAAGGAAGGGCTAAGTTCGGGTGTCACCGAACATTTTATACTCTCGTAGTTTATTTATTTAATTTTATTAATATAACAAACAATTTGACCCACATATTTGGCTTATATATGGTATAAAGTCCATTGAAAGTTGGAAACTCTAATATTAGTTATATGGGAGATAGGGAAGTTATGACACGATTTTACTAATTTTTGGTACGGAGACATATTATTAGAATTAGAATATATTTGCAAAGCTCTGTTCCGATATCTTCACTAGTGCTTACTTTATATATTGTAAAGTAAACGATTCAGATCAACTTCAAAGTTCTTGTATATGGGAAGTAGGTGTAGGTGTAGTGTAGTCACAACACATCATTGGGAAACTAGGGAGATATTATGAACCGAATTTCATTGAAATTGGTCGAGTAGTTTCGGAGAAATGGTTTCTGACCTATAAGTGGGCGGAACCACGACCATTTAAAATTTTATATGGTGGTTTTCCTTACTGAATTAAAGCATTTTTAGTAGTTTGGGCGTGGGTATAATCCGATTTCCTCCATTTTTTAACTGTATAAGGTAGTATCTTCTAGAAAGTACGATTCTAGAAAGTTTGGTTGATATAGCTTTATTAGTTAACGAGATATGTACAAAACGCCCACTTCCCCAAAAAATTACAACCACATATGCCCCTTTATAGTGCGATCCTTCATACAAAATTTTACTTCAATAGCTTAATTTATGGCTTAGTTATAGCTCTTCATATTTTTTGGGTTCGAAAACCGAAAACACATAAAGTGCCATAACTAAGCCATCAATAAAGCTATGGAAATAAAATTTGGTATAAAAGATCGCACTATAAAGGGGCATATTTGGATGTAATTTTTTTGGGGAAGTGGGCGTGGCCCCGCCCCCTACTAAGTTTTTTGTACATATCTCGCAAACCGATAGATATATATAAGCCAAACTTTCTGCAGTCGTTTTTTTAAGCCACTTCCTAATACAGTCCAAAAATGAAAGAAATCGGATAATAACCACGCCCACCTCCCATACAAAGGTTAGGTTGAAAATTACTAAAAGTGGGTTAACTCACTAAAGAAAAACGTCAGAAACACTAAATTTCACATAAGAAATGACAGATGGAAGCTGCACTCAGATATTTTTACAAAATGGAAAATGGGAGTGGCGTCGCCCGAAAAACCATATCTCAGGAACTACTCGACCGATTTCAATGAAACTTGGTTTGTAATAGTTTCCTTGCATCCCAATGATATGATTTGTGAAAATAGGCCAAATCGCTTCACAACCACGCCTACTTACTATATATCAGAACTTTGAAGACGATCTGAATCGTTTACTTTACAATATATAAAGTAAGTACTTGTGAAGATATCGGTGAAGAACTTTGCACAAATACTATGTTAATAGTGTGGCAGTCCCATTCTAAATATCGCCGAAATCGTACCATAGGTTTTTAAGGCCCCATATATCGAACACGAGGACCTCGGTGCTTCTAACCTAATATTATGGTTTCCAACTTTCAATGTACTTTATACAATATATATGACGAATATGTGGGTCAAATTGTGTATTATATAATATAAATAAAGTTAAATAAATAAATTGCGAGAGTATAAAATGTTCGGTTACAACCGAACTTAGCCCTTCCTTACTTGTTTAGCATAACATCACTCAGAACGTTTTGTCATTTAATCGTGAATTGTTTTATTTATATTTAACAATTAACTCGTGAACATTTTCGTGCGATCATTTTTCACAACATTCGACGTGGATTATCGCGACAAGAGTGCATCGATGAACTAAAATCTTTGTATGTCTATGAAGCACCATCCTATAGCACTGGGAAAAACTGGTACAACGAATTCAACCGTGACCGACGCTCGCTCAAAGACGAATTCCGTGAAGGTCGTCCAAAAACAGCCGTTGTGCCAGAAAACATCGATGCCGTACGTGAACTGATAATGCAAGACCGTCGATACATTCGATATTGCATGAACATCTGGCCGTAAAAGAGGTTTGTTCTCGTTGGATCCCGCACAATTTGACAATCGCTCAAAAAAAGGCTCAAAAAAGTGCTTCGAAAATTGGTTTGAGAGCATGCAAAAGTGTATAAATCTTGATAGAGAATATTTTGAAAAACAATAAAACCATTTTCATTGATAAATACTCCTATTTTCATTATTAGGCCAGAAATATATATAGCAGCCCTCGTAATACTCTCTGTAGCAACTTTGTTGCGAGAATATAAAAAAAAAATCGAAAACTCCAATTGAAAGCTTAAAGAATGACCATAGAGCTCCATCTGGTCTGTTCTAGTACAAATTATGAAATGATTTCGCCCACCATTTAATTTAAATTAGTCAATGAGCAGTAAGTGGTTGGTAGACGTCTCTAGAAACTCTATATAGGTATGCCTAATTTGTTAGTCAACACATTATCAAGTGATCATTGGTCTTAACAACCGCAATTTTACTTCTGCTTTCTCCAGGCTTGACAAAGAAACGAAGCGAATGAGGTCAAGACGAAATATCTGCTGTCTTCAAACAAAGTCAGCGCATTCGCGTCTTGGCTCCGACGTCACTGTTGGCAGTCATAACTTTGAAGTTAGAATCCATTTTGTCTACCTTGAAACCAACATCAACAACACCGACAATATCAGCCTCGAAATACAACGCAGAATCACTCTTGCCAACAGGTATTACTTTGGACTGAGTAGGCAACTGAAAAGTAAAGTCTTATCTCCACGAACTAAAAACTCTACAAATCAAGCTTTTGCGGAAGGTTTATGACCCAGGCTTGGTTTTGCTTGGTATTTCCAATTGGCAAGGAGGAGAATTGAATGGGGGCGGTTTGTTCGAAATTTGTTGGATAAACAATTTATTAACCAATTTTAGAAAGAGTTATTTATATATTATAGTATCGTATATATACTACAAATGCACAAATTATTTTCTTCAAAGAACACCTTAAGTGACTCTAAATTAACCTAACATTGTATTTACAGAGGACATTTGAGAGGACAAATGAGACAGATATCCAAAAACCATTTGGGTATTTGAGCCATAAGCATCACACCTCCGGGCATTGCTGACCATAACTTATTATATTCTCAAAACTTTATGAGCTGCTATGCACATTTTACTGTTATGCATTATTATAACGGAAAATATCGGATATTTGCATTGTTATGCGCATTATTAGTGTGCGTTATTTGTAGTTGGCCGCTTAGGAGATTTGATATATTGTCGAAACCGAGGCGAAACTTTGCGAATGCAGTTTCCTCTCCAACTATTCAATTCCAGTCTATTCTTCTGCATATTTGAATGTATACTTTGACATAACTTTGCCAGACTTACGCACACACACACACATACTAACAAAGTGAAGACTCCAAACTTCCCAGAGCATTGTGTCGGCAATTGTCAGTAAGTTAGTTTGATGAAGGCAGAGGCGGAAGCGGCTGTGCAGAGGAAAAGCGCTTGAAGTAGATAAATTTTCAGCAAGCAACAAAACAACAATAAAAGAGCAGTAGAGAAGAGATATGAAAAGAAAAAGGAAACTTTCGAATTTCAAGCAATTTCAAACCAGTGAATGAGTGCGCCGAATAACAAAATTGCGCGCACGAACACACACACACGCACCCACAAAGACTTGCAAAGAGTTATAAACCTAGCTCAACCGCACACCCGCACTGCCGCACAGCAAGTTGAGTCGGTGAGTTATGAGTTGAGTACAAACTGGCCAAACTGCCAAAGGAGCAGCGCGCGCGCACACACACACACACTCACCTAAGTGCAGCTACAAAGCGGCATACGCAAATTGCTCAATTTAAATTGCGCTTTTACTTTTTTTTGCCTTGTGTTGCTGATGGATGCATAACGGCAGTGATTTTTGCAACTTTGCTGCCACTTTTGCGAATATTTCCGTCCACGGCGTATGCACCATGACTACATCACTGTCTGTGAGTGTATATATGAATATATTTTTGCGTCTGTGTGTAGGTTTATTGTGCTATGGCGTTGCATTTGAATTTGATCTACTGCCAAGTACAGTGACAGTGCAGTGCTTGGCGTCATTCAATATTCATATGCTACAAGTGCAACAGTGTTGCCACCAAATTAATATTTCCTTTGTTAATATTTAAGGGACTGTTGCCAAAAGTACATATTTTGATTAATTTGTGAAGTATTAGGTTTCATGGATAAAATGATGCTCCGATATAAATTAAGAAATTTGAGGCAACCCTGTTTTATAGAAAATTATAAACAATTTAATTTTTTTTAATATTCTACTAAAATATATATGCAATTAAATTCAGTTTTATTTAGTAAAACTATATTAAGGGGCTAGAGTTCTTCTTCTTCTTGACTGGCGTAGACACCGCTTACGCGGTTATAGCCGAGTCCAAAACAGCGCGCTACGTATCCCGCCTTCTGGCAGTTTGGCGCCAATTCGTTATTCCAAGCGAAGCCAGGTCCCTCTCCACCTGGTCCTTCCATCGGAGTGGAGGTCTCCCTCTTCCTCTGCTTCCACCAGCGGGTACTGCATCGAATACTTTCAGAGCTGGAGCACTTTCATCCATTCGAACAACATGACCTAGCCAGCGTAGCCGCTGTTTTTTTATTCGATGGACTATGTCTATGTCGTCGAATAACACATACAGCTCATCGTTCCATCGTCTGCGGTATTCGCCGTTGCCAAGGGGCTAGAGTTAGGGGTTAATTTTATTTTGCATTTACGTTAAGTGTAATATCTTAAAAATATTCTCTTCAATTTGATAATCACTTTTCGAGTTATTCGACAAATAACAAAGAGCGTTCGTGCACTCCAAAACGCTAGTGTGAAATTTTAAATGCATTTTTCTCAAAACTATGTTTTTTGAACTGATGACAACTGTAACTCGAAAACCGCTAACTAGATTTTAATGAAACTTAAACAGCTTTTAGAATACTTAAAAAAAATTTCATGAAACTGCCATTTTGTTAATTAAAAAAAACAGCTTCGATCAGACCCAGAATTATCATTTATAAAACTATTTTTTCTTATCCGATTGATTTTAGAAGAATCCCCAAAGACTTATGATAATTATGAAAATTATAATTTTTTTTCAAATTTTCGTCACCTTAAGTCGAAACATTGACCCCTAATCCCTTAACTAACTTTCGGGTGTGCGCAAAAGCTCTTTAAGAATTCCATTCTACATTTAGTGGGGGCTAGAAACTGATAAGACCCCTAAGCGGAGAGATATCAATAGTTGGAAATTGGATCTACGTAACCTGGTAAAGAACTGTCGACTTGGTAGCATATCTCAAAGTCATATGAGGAAGGTTTTCTGCCAGTACAACAACAGAAGCTTGGGCCAAAACATAGTACGTCATGTGTCAAATAAGTCAAATAAATTTAAAGAACTTATAAAAGAAATGTGTGTTAGAGACCGTTCTGAAGAAATTTATTTCGAAATCTTGCCTCAAATACTTTCCAAGTGGCAAACCACCATCAGAAGCGGATTTGTGTGTAGTAAACTCTAAATATGCACACCATGCGTCTATGCTAGTATTAGTGCAACAACCAATGTGCTACAAATACAAGCACAAAGCCGTTGACTTATGTGGTTGTAAGGTCTTGCGGCTTACTTTTGACTACAAAGTTCGTTATTTGGCATTTCATATTTCAACCAAACAAAAAAAAACAAACCGTTCACTTCAAGTTTTTTCCCTCGCTCACACATTCGCTAACTCACTTCCTTGCACGGTCATTCATTCCCAACGAACATTTATGAAAAGTTTGCATTTCTAATTTACTGGAAGAAAAGTGTATAAATCTCTTCAAATATTTTTTTCAGCCGCATTTCATTTCTGCTTAATTTTTCGTTGTAATTTAATACAACTTTTTTTCCGTAATTTCCCCTTTACTTTCGTTATTTGTGTTTAGTTTGCGACTGACCCTTTCAGTCGCAATTTACACTCTCGTTGAATCTCATTTGCGTTTCCGAGTGGCAGTGAATGGCTGATGAGGTGTTTCTAAGTGCTTTATGTCCGTGTTTTAGGGTTTCATTTCTCACCACCATAGAATATAAAAAGAAAGCGTGGAATATAAGTGTTCCGAATTATAGGTCAACACATTTCGCCAAGGCTAATGGAGAATGGAAAAAATTCAGTTATGTCTGTTAAAAAAAATAATTTGTTCATAACAGCATAAGTTCGAAGCGCTTTAGTGAAGGTAGTAAAAAGCTGCTCTTTGTATACTCTTCATCTAAAGGATAATCCTTTGTCTCTTTTTATACTCTGGTAGCATGTTGCGCATATAGTATAACAGTTTTGTTCACATAATGATTGTTTGAGGGGCGAAATCGGACCATTGCCACGCCCACAAAATGTCGTTAAGCTATAAAGGAAAGCTTAAAAGTGATATAACCACGAGTGAAGATTATGAGAAACTGTGGTTTCTTAGGTGCCCAGACATGTTGTGGATATCTAATGTTAATTGATAAACTCATATATTTATACATATATAAGTTTCTAGAAAAAACCGATCTATCAGTCAGATATCTGATCAGTCGTAGTTGTTTCATCAACATGAACCATTAAGCCATAGAAAAATATCTAACTGTGTAGTCGGAATAATGTATTCCGAATTATTCTCACTGAAGAAGATAGAGTCAGTTTTCCTAATGTTAGCGAATACACTGAGTCTGATGATCCTGAGAAATCTTTCAGAGGAGACTCGTTGAAGTCTAGAAATGCATTATAAACATAGGATATACTATAGCTATACATACAACTTGAGCTCAACAGTATCTTAAGTACGTATTTGTCTAAAAGCAATGTTTCCAAACTAGTGATTATCTATGCCAGTTTTCATACATGCAGCCCTTGGACTTGTTAACAGAGTAAGAACCTCACCCAAGCTTTCTTGTTTTTCTTTCACATATCCTATGACAGCCATTATGGACGTTCCTATAGTTGTATGTGTTACCGTTGCGGAGGCATCTTGCCTTCTAGCAGACTCATATTTGATTGCAGTTATATTTGGTGCTTTTGATTGCTTTTCTACAGCAACACATACATTATGATTGTCTGCATTAACTAGATTCGGAGCGGACAAAGGAGTGCTGTAGAAAGACTGCTAGACAATATTTATTGTTTGTCATGCTACAGTATCTAGGTATGTGTGAGTGTATGGGCTTTGTCTGCTGTGGCCACTGAGTCATTTCTCATAGAAATACAATCGAGAAAGAAATGCCAAAAATCGCAAATCCCAAACATTTATTTGTTTCGTCGTTCGACACATAAATCAAAATGGATCAGCGCCTTCGAAAGCGCCGACAAATGTGCTGTTTTGTTGTCTGCCAAGAACAAAGGCATAAACGCAACAAACGAGAAATTGGCAACTCATCTCAGTGCGTCAACTACCCCCTCCCCGCTCCCTGTTGTCCCTCTGTCCTTAAAAGTACATATGCCACTCGAACGCCATCGCAATTTTATGCTTCCACCGCAGCCCACATGCTTTTATCTCATGGAGTCTACATGCTCCTTCAACAACTCATGCCTTGCCGTGCACTAAAACGCTTTCCGCTCGCCGCTGCGATACTACTCAGCTGATGATCATCCATTTGGCTGACTTTTAATGACAGCGGCGCGCAGTTTCCTTTACCAGCGCGCTTTGCCGTTGTTCAGCTTTTTGTGTTTTACTCGCCACTTTCCGTCTGTAATTTGCGTTCATTGTTTCCCGCTCAAGAGCAGCGAAACTCTTTAACTAGTCACTCACTTCGTGCTCATCTAAGTATGAGTGGTCGTGACTACTAAGCTTGCTTACTGCGCGTTTTTGGACGACTTTAATGGATTTTCGGCAACATTTCGCGCGAAGGATGGTGGTGGGCCGTGTAGTCGCTGCGAATACCTGCTGACAAAAAGTGGCTTTTATTGTTTCGCTGGCATTTCGCTTCACTCCCGCGCTTTCTCCTTGCTGCTAAGCTCTGTTATAACGTCCTAGCCCATTAGCTATTATTCGGACGCTTTTAGTATAGAGGAAGCATTAATAGCTTGTCTACAGCGCTTTTCGAATTGATTGTCTTTTCTAGTGATTGTGTTGTCATGCTTAGAGCACCTGTATTGTCATTTATATAGATTATTCTTCGATATCTGTGTTTGTTTGCTAGGGTGGCCCTATGTTTTCGAACTGAATTATGACATGAGATTAGGATTAAATTCGAATAATTGTTCTTAAATAGCGTATACTATCTACTATCCTTAAATTTATAATGAAGCTGAATTCTTCTTATTTCTTCTTGAAATAAGGTGTTTTATCCTTACAGTGGCGAATGGTGGAAATTCGCTTTCCTCCAAGCAGCTTTGGCAACTAGCGTATACCTTGATCTCTAATTTAGCCGCATGTGTACCTATTGGACAATGACCAGATATGGCTGAAAGGTGTTGAAACTTTATGGTCTTAACCACCTCGAACCTGTCTTCTATTCGCCATTTCTCTGCTCACTATATTTGGGCGCTGCTCTCTTTTGGCTCAAGAGAGTAAGCGGATACTTCTTTAAAGTTATTATTTATTATAATTTTTTTCTTACATATTTTAGAAATGTTTTACTGTTCTGAATGACTTGAATTGTTTGTTCGATTCGCTACTCGCTTGGCGAATCCAAATTTATACGTAATAGCCTTAAATGTGGCTCCATTAAATCAATGACAGAAATTTAGAAATATTTAACCACTTTTAACATTTGAAGAGGGGGGGTTAAGGTTTGACAACTTTTTTTTCATTTTATTTTAATTTTTTTTTCTGAACCATCAACATCTCAAGAATATTGTGTGAAAGTTTTAGGTCATTCGGAGAAAAACTAACGAAGTTACAGCAGGTTGAATAACGGTATCTCCAGCTACCTGCGCTGAGTGTACAAAACTTTGAATCGATTTTCCCAAATATGTCATTTTTAAAGTCGGTGACCAGCCTACAGAAAAAACTACTGCATCGATCGTTTTGAAATTTTGAACAAATATTCTACATATATATAGCAATCGAATAACGTCGAGTTTTTTAAAAAAATTTTAATTACTAACAATTTCACAATAACAAATAGGTCGATTTTTTCGTCTAAAATCGTCATTTTGGCTTGAAAATGGTACCAAAAATTGAAAAATTGAAAAATTAAAAAAAAACTCGATGTCAATTAAAAGATAAACTAATAAACTAAAGAAAGCATTTTGATTTTTTGGTAACGGATGATCCAGTGATGCTGTAGGCTGGTCACCGCACAACAACTTTTTTTCGAGGTGCCTGCAGAGATCGACGATAAATCCGTTATTCCTCGCTATTTTTCGATAAATCTTTTTTTAAGTATCCTTCAAATGTTGTACTTTCATATAATAATAAGTAAAATAAACCTACAGCAATAATTTTTTCGGCGAAACAAACCTTACCCCCCTTGAGGACTCATGTCCATAACTAAGTATAGTAAACATTTAAGTGTATTTATCTGACATTGTTTTCGGATTGGCTTTCCCCATTATGTTACGAAAGAGTGAGGGTTTCCCTAACAGTTTGCTTTTTGCTTCCACCCTCACTTACCACTCACTTTTCTCCACTCCGCTTATCGTAGCTCAAAGTAATTGCGAAACTATGGTTATTACATAATCTTACATACATTCCGCAAAATGTTGCAAAAGTTTTGTATTACACTTGCGCTACTATCTTCATAGACAGCAGCGAAGAGCAGAGAACAAAAAAGAACAACAACTAAAACAAACGACAGCAAGTACAACTAATAAGAAAAGCAAGCAGTCAAATACAAATGAAAACACAAATAACAACAAAAAATAACACAAAACATACAACAACAAACAACAACGACAACAATAACCGCCATCTTTGTCACCGCTGCCAGTTCTCGAGTTTAATTTCATTTTAAGTCTCCTTTTATTGCATTCTTCCAGCTCTCTTTGTTATTGTCTTCGTTCGCCGCGCATTGTGGCGCTGCTGCTCCGCGTTGTGCTCACTTCTATTCGTGCTTTTTTCATGCGCCATTTTATTGCTTACTTTAGTAGTTAGCGAGTGTTGATTAAAATAAAGCGACAAAAGATAAATTATGAAAGTCTATAATATTTATGTACACAACTGAGGAGAACATTGTAGCGCTGGGCTCAGCTGGCTTACTGAGATTACAATTACTTTCATGAACTGCCAATAAAAACGACAGGTGAAAATTAAATTGGCTGCTTTAAAATTTTTTTTAGAAACTGTTATCATTTGAGAAAGGTTCGTATCGGAACGGTTTTGAGGGATGAGAGATATAATAGGAAGAATTAGTCGGGTTTGCGAAACCGTAAAAAACCCGGACTTATATCCTGTCAGGACTACAAATTATATTATTTAGGAAATATCACAACAGCAATTACTGCATATAAACTTTCAGGTTAGAACAGGTGTATGAATATAATATGTAACATGCCTCATTAGGTACATCTTCTGACCTACTTGGTCTATATCTATATATGGTCTATATACCATATCTTAGATCAACTTTATTCATAAATTATAATATATTCTAAAATTGCTTGCTGTAACCCATATTATTGAAAGATTAAAATACCTTTGTATAACATTGAAGACCTTAAGGTTCTCAAATAAAAAGTCTAAAATTTCTTTAAAAAAACAAGATATGAGGCATTTTAAAATACACATTTAGTCTCCAAATCAAGGTTGTTTTCTCTATTGTCAAGGTAACTATTTTGACTTTTGAAGCAACATGAAAGGATCATATTGCTACTAAGACAATATAACACCGTTTGCGTTCTTTTTTGCTGTTTAATAACCAAATATCCTTATTTTAAAACTTTTTTTTATTCGAGTTCCCATTTGTGTTGTTGCTATGTTGAATTAAAACTATTTGTCTATTTTACTCGCTGAAGACTTGTGACCTTGTTGATAAAATGCTTACTCGGAGAAAGTTTGGTACAGCTTCTGGCGTACGCCGATGATATCGATATCATTGGAAACAACACCCGCGCCGTTAGTTTCTGCTGGATAAGGAAGAGAAGCGAATGGGTCTGGTGGTGAACGAGGACAAGACGAAATATCTCCTGTCATCAAACAAACAGTCAGCGCATTCGCGTCTTGGCTCCCACGTCACTGTTGACAGTCATAACTTTGAAGTTGTAGATAATTTCGTCTACCTGGGAACCAGCATTAACAGCAATAACAATGTCAGCCTGGAAAATCCAACGCAGAATCACTCTTGCCAACAGGTGCTACTATGGACTAAGGAGGCAATTGAAAAGTAAAGTCCTCTCTCTACGAACAAAAACCAAACTCTACAAGTCTCTCATCATTCCCGTCCTACTTTACGGTGCAGAAGCGTGGACGATGTCAACATCCGATGAGACGGACTTTATGGTCCCTTAAACATTGGCAACGGCGAATACCGCAGAAGATGGAATGATGAGCTGTATGTGTTGTTCGACGACATAGACATAGTCCAGCGAATAAAAAGACAGCGGTTACGCTGGCTGGGTCATGTTGTTCGAATGGACGAAAGTGCCCCAGCTTTGAAAGTTGTCGATGCAGTACCCGCTGGTGGAAGCCGAGGAAGAGGGAGACCTCCACTCCGATGGAAGGACCAGGTGGAGAAGGACCTGTATTTACTTGGTATTACCAATCGGCGCCAAACTGCCAAAAGGAGAGATGCGTGGCGCTCTGTTGTGGACTCGGCTATAACCGCGTAAGCGTTTTCTATGCCAGTCAAGACGAAGGAGAAAGTTTGAGTTATTTCCCAATACAAAGTGTGTTTCTTTAGGTATATGTTTTTCAAGAAGAAATTAAAGGCATAATTTAATGAAATGGCCAAGACTTTAGCTTTAATATAAAATAATTAATATAGATAAGATAAGGGTTTGCCATTTTGTTTTAAAATGATTTCGGGCAAGTGACCGTCGAGGCACGAATTTCAGCCGAGAGGCCTGATATGGCTGGGACCGTAAGTCAGCAATAAACGTTCCTGGTTCCGTTGTTCCGGAATATGTCTGTTCATTATGACATGGAAAACCAAACTCAGCATAAATTAAGTAACAGCTGTTAAAAAAAGATTAACTCCGAAAAAAAGGATTGCCTCATTGAAAACTACACGTCTAAAACAAACCCAAAAAATCCCAGCAGTAGTATGCTATTTAAATAACATAACTCATCCAATAATCAAAGTAGCTGTTATCGATAACGTAGTTATTAAAATTATAATTTTTGTAGTACAAAAAAAAGTATTGTTGTCTCCCTCTTCGGCATATCAACACATAGGAAATAGGTGAAAAAACAATACAACTTCTCAAATTATTCTTGAAACATTCCCTAATTAAACTGAATGGATTGTGTACTAAATGAATTTCTGCCTCCTGTACCAAATTCGGGTTCTAGACTAATTGGTGACTGAGTTGTATTTATTTATTACTTATTATTACTTCGTGTTTTTCGTTGAGTGCCGCTCTAAGTAATCTAATATGGACATGATAATGATACTCATATTCCCTGATACTTTTGAAGGAAATGGAAATTTCGATAACCTATTTCTTAAATACTATGGATGTACCGTAATGTGTAATTATTCGGACAGAAAAACATCTCAAAATTAAGTTTTCAAAAATCTGACTCGTTTTTGATGTTTTTGTGATGCTAAAATGAACTTTTTCCTTAGACAACAGGTTCAGTATAGCGAAATTAAAAATATATTTTCAATAGACACGGAATTAAAAAAAAAACTATAATCTCCGCATGGAAAAGGAAAGTAAATACTGTTCGAAGTTCGAAAAACGCTCACGTTTGGTGACTTCAGCTGACTTCAACCTCAGACAACACTCACGAAGATGATGTCTGTCAGGAGTAAAATTATTTCCAAAAAGTCAGAGTGTTTCATTAATACGTGAACATGCTGTTTACCCTTTTCAGAATACCAAACCATGCCTGTCTCAAAATCTTTATTTTAAGTTCCAATTGTCCGATAGCTGTACTCAAGTATCAAACCACAGACATATAACATAATGAAATCTCAATCACACGATCATCTTCAGTCTGTGTGAAGAATTCGGAAACTAAACTAAACTTTCTTTAAATGACTTAAGCTGAAAATAAGCAAACCTCGCATTAAATTACATTCATTATGGTATTCATTAAAAGAAAAATAAGCTTTTTTTATCACAAATTAGACGCGTGAGAAGTAGCAAAGTAAATCGAAAATTCTTATTATGCTACCGCTATAACAAAAACAAAAAAACAACACCGCTTGATTTCCTGACTTCCGTTCGCTCATTAATTTGAAGTGACACAGTTATTTTTAATCCAAATGAAAATACAAAATGATTTACATATCCCCGAGTAAGCCAACTTGTCAAGTGTCAAATAAACTTGTCCATTCCCACAGAGCAGCACAGCAAATAAGTGAAAAAATAAATAAAAAATTACAACAAAGTAGAGGAAGCAAAACGTGCAAGATTCCGCTAGCTTTGCGTTGGCATTGTCGTTTATTTGCCTCCCACTTGTTCCGGACCATTTCGATTTCAATTTCTCATCAACGTCAAGCCAAAGTTTTCATTTCTACTTTTTTGGCTTTCGTTTTTATTTTTGTTTTTTCTTTTGTTTTTGCAGTTTATTTATGCGCTTACTAATAAAAGTAAATCTATTTATGCAATGCTAAAAGCGGGACTGTGCACAATATTTGCATGCCAGCAATGGGAAATGGTCAAACAAGTTCTGAAAGTCGCGCGACGGGGCGTATGAGCAACATTCAAAAATTTCACTTGGAGACCACAACAGCCGGCCCGTGGCTTTTGTCTCTACCAATGCAGGGACTTTTACATTTTGATACTGTCAGCTGCCAACACACACTGCAATATACAATTTTGTGTGTGAGAGATTAGGCCACCAACAGGCAGGGGTGGTCATAATGTGGGGTGGAAGCTGCCCTGTTGGTTGCTGCCAGCTGTTGTCCTGCAATATTTTTGTTAGCAAGTAAGCTTTCACACAGCTGCTTTATTGCTCTCAAATGCTTAGTTGCTTAATTTCTTAGTACACTTTTCTTTTGTGCGCTTTGTGGGCGTTATTAATTTCCGTAACATGTCACCAGCTTTTGCGTATCACTCCACACACACACAGTGCCCTTTAAAACGCATTTTCGGTTGCCCTCATGTATTTTTACACATTTCACATTTACATACACACAGCTGTTGTTGTCTACATCAAGTAGCAGTGGCGTCTCGGTTTCTTTTCACAGCGAAATCTTGCACACCGTATGCTGAATATTTGCAGTTATACACACTCTCTTGTTTAATGCTAAGAATTGCAGAGCTTACTTTGCGTTTCTTTTGTTTTTATTTCGTTCACAAATTGACCTCTGAAAATCAATGAATTTCTGTGTTTCAACACACAATTTTATTTCTTCATTTAGACACTTTTTCACTTTTCCAGCTTCCGTTGCTGACGTCTGACGCCGTTGACAGTTGCACGTTCACTGATAACACACAGCAGCCTTTACACACAGCTGAACTCGCTGGCTGTCGCCTGCTTGAGCGCCTAAATGCTGGCAATGCTTTGCACTTTTGTGGTAGCAACAGCCGTTTGCCGAATGACCGGTGAATATTTGAGTAGTGTCTCGCAGATTTTCTACTGCATGGCCTATGTGCCTGTGTGTGTGCGTCGGCTGTTTGGTTCTCATGAGATGCAACGCGTGGTTATCGCCGACAGCACGTACATATAGCCAGCTTCCCTTCGTATTCGTCTCGTTTGTTCGGTGACATTCGCTCAGCTGTGTTTAGTGTGCAGACGAGCGTACTGCGTGTAGCTACTTTTGAATGACTTCCGGATGCTGTGTGTGTAGCGAGCGTATGCGAGAGAAATGCAGAGATTGCGAGAGAGCGTGAATAACACAGCTGCTGCCGAGAGAAAGACTGCGCTCAATCATAAATATTGTTTAGAAACATGTTGCTGGCTTTCAATAATATTTGATAGTTGATTAAATGTTTAAAATTTATTTTTAAATTATGAAGTTATGTAATAACAAGTAAGGAAGGGCTAAGTTCGGGTGTAACCGAACATTTTATACTCTCGCAATTTATTTATTTAACTTTATTTATATTATGTAATACACAATATTCGTCATATATATTGTATAATGTCCATTGAAAGTTGGAAACCATAATATTATATTAGAAGCACCGAGGTCCTCATGTTCGATATATGGGTCCTTGAAAACCTAAGGTCCGATTTTGGCGATTTTTAGAATGGGGCTGCCACACTAAAAACATAGTATTTGTGCAAAGTTCCGCACCGATATCTTCACTAGTGTTTACTTTATATATTGTAAGGTAAACGATCCAGATCGTCTTCAAAGTTCTGGTATATAGGAAGTAGGCGTGGTTGTGAAGCGATTTGGCCAATTTTCACAACATATTATTGGGAGGTAAGGAAACTATTACAAACCAAGTTTCATTCGAATCGGTCGAGTAGTTCCTGAGATATGGTTTTTGACCCATAAGTGGGCGACTCCACGCCCATTTTCCATTTTGTAAAAAAATTTGAATGCAGCTTCCATCTGCCATTTCTTTTGTGAAATTTAGTGTTTCTGACGTTTTTCGTTAGTGAGTTAACCCACTTTCAGTAATTTTCAACCTAACCTTTGTATGGGAGGTGGGCGTGGTTATTATCCGATTTCAACTATTTTCATGGGGTGTGGTGGGGTACGTAAGAGAATCGACTACAGAAAGTTTGGTTTATATAGCTCTATTGGTTTGCGAGTTACAAAAAACCTATTTGGGGGCGGGGTCACGCCCACTTTTCCAAAAAAATTACATCCAAATGTGCCCCTCCCTAATGCGATCCTATGTTCCAAATTTTATTTTCATAACTTTATTTATGGCTTAGTTATGACACTGTATAGGTTTTCGGTTTTCGCCATATTGTGGGCGTGGCAGTGGACCGATTTTGCCCATTTTGAAAGCAACCTCCTCAGGGTGCCAAGGAATGTGTGTTCCAAGTTTCATTAAGATATCTTAATTTTTACTCAAGTTATCGCTTGCACGGATAGACGGACGGACAGACGGACAGACGGACGGACAGACGGACAGACGGACGGACAGACATCTGGATTTCAAATCCACTCGTCATCCTGATCATTTATATATATATAACCCCATATCTAACTCTTATATTTCTTGGTGACACAAACAACCGTTATGTGAACAAAACTATAATACTCTGTGCAACAGGTTGCGAGAGTATAAAAAGGAATTAAAAAATAGGAAATGATATTTTTTTGTGGGAAGAAAATATTTATTACGGACCTATTGACCCTACTAAGGCTAAATATTACGGAACTAGCAATATAAAAGAGAAATTCCATATATAATATTCAAATAAATTTTTTTTATTCGATAAACTAGAAATGTATTCTGAGCATTTACTGACAAGAGGAAAAAAATCCCGAATCTTGGGAGAGTTAAAATCATCTCGAAATTGTATAATATTTTTAAAAACTGGTGGAGTTGTAACTCATAAAGCTATTGACAGATACATTGAAATTGACAGATTAAATTTAAGGTGTTTCTATATATTGTCATCATCGTGGGCTTCAAATCTTATTTCCACATTGTTTGAAGTTGATACTAAGTTTAAACGTTTATCTTTCGTATCAACTTCGTATTTTGCCCCGAAAGTATGTTTCACGTCATTTGTCTACATTCTGGAGAGTTTTACTAAAATTTGTATTGATATGGAAGTAACAATATTCAAAAATTCAGTGCTGATGGGTACCTCACTTTCCATTATATCAATTGCACTATGGGGTTTATATATCATGCAGTCAGAGTTTTATCGACAGAATCGATATTATTTTATTTGGTTTAAAGAAGTTCAAACGTATGCTTACTTATACGAAATTACTAAATCTCTTCTTTGTACTGCACACAAAATTAGAGACCTAATTTATCGAAATAAAGTACAAAGTAAAACAAAACTTATTCTATATTAATTTTACTTTTACTCAAACCCCAATATTCTTTTCCTAGTCTTTTCAAATAAAATTTTATTTAACCTTTTAGAATTTATTCTATTCCTCTGAATGCTCATTGTTTGACTAGCTTTCGAAAATAATCGTTCGGATGGAACTGATGTAGCGACAATTGTTAAGTATTTAAAAGCTACTTTATATAATTTTGGAAATTGTGTTGGTAAATCTTTCCAAATTTCCAGTGGATTTTCTGCTAGCCTTCCAATTGGAGTGCGCAAATATATGGATATCTCGTCTGGCATATCCAACAAATTGTTTCTTTTCATTTTCCAATTTTTTGGACTAACTTTTGATGATCAGTCCAAATACTAAACGAGTTTTCTGTATTATCAGAATTGCCTGAAGAGTCCATGTCCATCCCTTCTGCAATAGCATTAACCCTCATAATTTTTTTAATCGCATTCATACATGCAATGTCATCAGAAAAATTCATTTTTTTTTTAATCTAGGATCTAAAATGGTGGCAATGGCCAGTGGGGTCACGCATTCTACAACACTCATTCTTTTATGAATTTCTTTCAGTAAATCTTTTTGCATATTCTTGGTTAGAGCATTATCGAAGTGCATTGCCTGTATTTTAAAGCAGTTCCCATCGAGATAAATCCCATAACAAAAAACATTGATGCATCGAATAAAAACCTCAATGCATCTGAAATATCAACCACCATTTCAAAAAAAAAGTATAAAAAATTAAAAGCTGAATATATAGAACCACCTTAGATAGGGTGTGCCATCTACTTAGTATATATATATAAACTTAAATAGAAACAAAATACTTAATTTCGGCCTTCATAATTTATTTGAACTCTTAAATTCAACGCTGTACTTTTTCTGTTGTATTTTCAATTATCTTTTTAAAAATTGTCCATGGTTCCATACAGACTTTACGGTCGGAAAAATAAACCAAAGAGTCAATATCTGATGTCCATGGAATGGAATTTTGTTGTTGCAGATAACAAGCATTTTCTATATTTTAAAGTACCTCAATGTCTCCTTACCGTCATAAAAGCTGTCATACCCTGTACATGAACTTGCGTAATTGTGAATCTTGCGCTTGTGTAAACTAGTAATTTCAACACAGTCGGTTTCGGGTGTAAAAATGCAACGCCGCTATTTGGGGTTTGTTTCACTCCATTAATTAACATGAAAATGCTTGTGGACATCATTGGCCATGTAAATACCCCAACGGCTGACACACTTCCGTTAAATGTAAATATTATGGTCGGGTCGCAACGAAGCGTTGTACCATTTTTATTTTTTTTTTATGTATTTTAGTGCATGTGTAGGGTGTTGCAGTCGGCTATGAATAAATAAGTGGAAAGTGTCATAAATGCCGCTGGTGAAGATTTTTTGTTACCAAACTCAATGCAAATGTGTTCAATTTATTTGTAATATTTAACATAACTACTTACGTATTTAAGGCATAAAGAGTTCTGATTAAAACTTACTTAAAACCGTGTGATTTAAAAAATAATGTAAGGACTCGTACACATAGTACTGTACATATACACATTGCCAATAAAGTCCGCGTTCACCCATTTTTTCACAATTTTTTTTTTAAGTGAAGTAAAAACACAATTTAAATAAGTAAATAAAATTTTTAACATTAATTTTTCTTTACATTCATAAGATCAAGATAATTACTTATTTACATTGTGTTTTTACTTCACTTAAAAAAAAAAATTGTGAAAAAATGGGCGAACGCAGATTTTATTGGCTATGTGTATATGTTCCTTAAAAAATATTTAACAGATCGTAGTAAAGTTTCTTTAGAGGTAATGCTTGCAGAAACTGCCATTATTAATTATAGTACATATATATGATACCAAAACAGTAACTTTTCTTCTTATTCAAATGGTGTATAACATTTGTCGATCAAGCTTATATGACAGACTATATAGGCGGGCGAAGCTTGATCTTGAAATAAAATAAAGGTTATGTTGAAAATTACTAATAGTGGGTGCAAGGAGAAGTTATGACCCAATTTTACCTACGAGAGATCTTTTAATCCAGTGTTGGAAAATATAATTCGAGCAGCAGAATGAATTTAAACATATAACAAGTGTTGCTTTGAACTGAGAGATATTAGAAAGAAAACCTTCTTAAAAAACTGTGACAAATTTTATGTATTTGCTCTAGGAAACCTCCATGGAATGAATCTAAAAATGTTAAAGATTTTTTATACTATATATACATAAGACCACTAAAAGGGTGATCTAAGGGGGGAGTGATGTGAATATATAACCTCTCCTTTTCAAGAGACAAGCTCACCCACAGCCCGTAAAGACTTAGTGATCCCTGTCGCTAACGAGTCTCTGTGGACCGAGCACATAGGCGGTATCCGTCAACCCACACAAAGGAAATTCTGTTGCCCGTGTATCAGCCTGGGGGCCATCGTAAGTCCACATGATTATAGAAACCACAAACAGGAATACGGTCGATGAGTTATGTACACGCGGGTATGTCATTGCCAATGTAGCTATAGTTCAGAACTATGTATATAATATTGCCAACGTAGTAAAAATTTACTAATCTGTTCACTCTCATACTCTTAACACATAATTGCATCGAAAACTTTCAATAATTCCCACAATATTTAAATGAAAAGTTTGAATTTCATATCTCAGGTTATTTGCACAGGTAAAACTACTTGTGGCTCAATCGTTGCAACCAAAATGCTATAAATACATTATTACCTCGAACACGTCTCGGATATTATTGAAGTCGATTGTCACAGTATTGCAATTCCCAAATTTATCTATCAATTTCAAACGTCTCGATTGTTTGTCAAACAAAACATGCACTTCCAGCTGGCAAACGAGTGGCAAAGCACATTCACACTGAGACTAATCTACAAATTTAGAGACAAGCGGCATGTGCTTGTGGCAGTCGCTGCTCTGTTGCATGGACGCCTGTGACTGCTTGACTTCGTGACATAGACGAGGAAATGCGAGTGACGAATGGCAGACTGAATTCCACTGCCACTCCAGTAACACTTTTCAACGCAATTGTTGCCACTGAACGCTCCCTCCAAGGCCCCTTTGTAGCAATTTGTATTCGTTGCATTTTCTTAATCAAATATTTTGCTAGCAATTTCCGGCGTAACAGCTCAAGTGCACAGATGCAGCAGCAGCGCCGAAGCTCCACTTGCAGCCTTCAACCATCGACAGCCGCTGTCATTGCCACTGTCAGTGTTGTTTGTGCTGTCACGGAATCGTAACTGTTATTGCGCTTGCTGTGCGCTGTTTTGACGTCCGCTGCTCACCAAACCACCGACGGGACAATGTGGATCTATGATGTGCTGTCTTATCGCAAGCAGCAGCAGTTTCATCGCCCGTGGGCTACAGCATATCACTTCCAACTGTCGTCTCTAATTCTGATGCCGCCGCTGAGGTTATGTATTGCGTCTTCCGTTGCAGCCGGCGTTGGTTGCCAGCAAATCTGCCATTTTCTGTTATTTAATTTTTTCCCGCGCTTATCTGGTTGTTTTGTCTCAAATCTTTTCTTGAGCGCCGTCGCCATGGAGTCCCTGGCAAGCTGCCGTGTCGTGCTCCGCCGTGCCGTAACAACGCGCACGTGACGGAAAGCGTTGTTGACATTTGCACTTTTCGCTTGGCAAATGTGCAGCTAAAGATGATGACAGCAACAGCAACAACAACAACAACGAGAACAATAACAACTGCTGCAGTTGCACTTTCAATGGCATTATATATCAGTTAAGGCTTCCAGCTGCGTCATCACATTTGCTGTTTTGATTTGCTCGGCAGTTTCTCTTCATAATCGCAGTTTTTCCTTCCGCATGCAAGCGCATAGGATATAGCTTGTCATGTGGGGGTAAAAGAGTAGATAGATGTGTTGTTGTGGTGTTGTTGTAGCCGCGCTTCGGTTGTCATATCTCGCAGCCGTTGCGCTAACTTAATATTCATAACGGCAGCTGTTTTTATAAATAATTCGGTAAATGCAATAGCAAATGCATTCGATATTACAGCAACAACAACAGCATAACATGCGATTTATTTTAACGTTGAGGTACTGTGAAGTGTATTTCTTTTTGAAGGAAAATGAAGCTTATATACACGAAACTGTTTGGACGAGTCACATAAAGTGTTACTTACAGGGTTACATAGGTTATTTTCACTATTTTTGTTTCATTGTAAAAAAGGAAAAACACACTTCAAATTTTTTCAAGATGGATTATTGAAATTTTTGTAGAAAAAATACTACCTTTAATATTTTATATATGAAATTATAAAAATCATTCTAAATTAAAGTTCGAGTTACGAAGTACAAAAGTGGAATATTTAATTTCTTATATGCGGTACAATTCATGCCCTAATAGTGATGATCTAACCATAATCCGTAATTCCTCAATACTATATGATCGAGTTGATACAACCTGTTCCATTTGATTCACTATTTTGCTGAAAAATTCGAATTTGGTGGACCACAGAATAATTTGTTTAATGGTAGTACATTTTCAATTGCCTGTACAGCTGGTGAAATTTAACTTTTTACTTAACATTGGCGATGTACATACATATATTGTGAATATGATCCCAGTCGGACAATAACTTGAAGGAGCAATAGATATTTCAAATAAAAGTATTCAAGCGAAGTAGGACCACGAATACATTATTGAGATATCTATAATTACTAACACCATCTATCGGAATTAATCTCAAGCCATACTAAACTAAACTGAACTGTGTACCTTTATTGATAACTCTTCTTAGAACATTTCACTTAAAGCTATATCAAAAATTCAATTCTGCAATGTATATAGCTCATTATAGTTTAGCAGATGTTATGTGATGGCTATTTCCTGATAGTCAATTTATCAATTATATGTTAATATACTTTCATTCATTACACTGTCCAACACTTGGCTGGCTATTGAACCAAATTAACTGTTTCTTTTTTTTGAATCATAAGTAAAAACCCAAGTTCGAAAAAAGATTTATTAACAAGTAAGGAAAGGCTAAGTTCGGGTGTAACCGAACATTTTATACTCTCGCAATTTATTGAAGAAATTTCATTAAGATAACGCACAAATTTACCCATAAATTCGGCATAAATTTTAATAGAATAACGAAAATCGTCATATATAGATATGAGGGCTGAGGTAATTCCTGAACCGATTTCATTCAATTTCACCAGCAAGGTACTCTATATCCAATACTATACGCTCACTTAATTTTGCTAAGATATATCACATATTAATCAATACATATATGCGTAATAAAGCCCAACGAATTTTTGAAAAATCTATAATTAGGTATATGGGAGTTAGGGGATTATATTTTTGAAAACCTATAATTATGTATATGGGAGCTAGGAGATGTTGTGACCCGATTTTAATAATTTTTGGAACAGAGATTTTTGGAAGAAAACAATTTCCTCTGGTTTACATTAAATTAGCTGAGAGATTTACCCATATTTTCGTTTAAAATTTAATTTAACCTTAGGCGCTGAGTTCAACATGTTCGATATCTGGGGCCTTGAAAAGTTATAGTCCGTTTCGACAATTTTTCACAAGTGATGCCACAGATCATATACTGTATTTGTGTAAAGTTTTATTTTGCTATCTTCATTGGTTCCTTATGTATATCTTATAAAGTGAATAAATCAGATGGAATTCAAAATTGAGTTATATGGGATGTTGTCGTAGTTGTGAACCGATTTCATCCATTTTCCACATATGTCATCAGGGTGTCAATAAAATATTATATACCGAATTTCATTTAAATCTGTCGAGTAGTTCCTGAGATATGGTTTTTGACCCATAAGTGGGCGATGCCACGCCCATTTTCCATTTTGTAAAAAGATCTGAGTCAGCTTCCTTCTGCTATCATTTCTGTGAAATTTTGTGTTTCTGACGTTTCTCGTTAGTGAGTTAACGCACTTTTAGTAATTTTCAACCTAACCTTTGTATGGGAGGTGGGCGTGGTTATTATCCGATTTCTTTCATTTTTGGACTGTATAAGGAAACGGCTAAAAGAAACGACTGCAGAAAGTTTGGTTTATATAGCTTTATCGGTTTGCAAGATATATGCAAAAAACATATTTGGGGGCGGGGTCACGCCCACTTTTTCAAAAAAATTACATTCAAATGTGCCCCTCCCTAATGCGATCCTATGTTCCAAATTTTATTTTCATAACTTAATTTATGGCTTAGTTATAGCTCTTTATGTGTTTTTGGTTATCGCCATTTTGTGGGCGTGGCAGTGGTCCGATTCCGCCCATCTTCGAACTTAACCTTCTTATGGTGCCAAGGAACACGTGTTCCAAGTTTCATTAAGATATCTCAATTTTTACTCAAGTTACAGCTTGCACGGACGGACAGACGGACAGACGGACAGACGGACAGACGGACAGACGGACGGACGGACAGACAGACATCCGGATTTGAACTTTACTCGTCACCCTGATCACTTTGGTATATATAACCCTATATCTAACTCGTTTAGTTTTAGGACTTACAAACAACCGTTATGTGGACAAAACTATAATACTCTCTTTAGCAACTTTTGTTGCGAGAGTATAAAAATTATAATTATTCATTAAAGAATATATTTAGTTACAAAAAAATCACAAAGATGAAGATGATTAAAATTTTATTCTTAATTCATTGCTATAAAAAATGTTTCGGTCAAGCTTATATGAAAATTTTTATTAGTTTTGAAGTTGGATGTTCGAATAAAAGCTTTATATGTATTTCGAAAATTACTGGTACAATTTTTGAAAATTTTGAATGGTTGTGAATGTACGTGTAGTGTTCTGTAAACTTGTTATTGTAAGAGTAGAGAGCTGTAAGTAAGACTAATTTTGTCCACGTACCGATTTTATTCAATACCTCAGATAATAAATGGTTAATATGTAATCCATATTCAGACACTTTACACCATTCTAGTCGTAGAAATTCCATTTCAACCTTATATCATCTTTGGTGCTTTTATTACGCTCAAGAGGTACCAGGACTGCTATATATATTTCTGGCCTAGGCAACACTAAGTGTTGTCAGGTGCAATCTGACATTTCCATTGGAAAGTTTGACATTTTTTAGCATAACATACTAAGAACGTTTTGTCATTTAATCGTGAATTGTTTTATTTACAGGGAATTAAAAAATTAATCTCGACCAAAAAATTAAAATTAACTCGTGAACATTTTCGTGCGATCATTTTTCACAACTTTCGACGTGGATTATCGCGACAAGAGTGCATCGATGAACTAAAATCTTTGTATGGCTATGAAGCACCATCCTATTGCACTGTGAAAAACTGGTACAACGAATTCAATCGTGGCCGACACTCGCTCAAAGACGAATTCAGCCGTTGTGCCAGAAAACATCGATGCCGTACGTGAACTGATAATACAAGACCGTCATGTAACATACCTTCAGATAGAAGCATGCCTATGTATTTCTCCCACCTGCATACATTCGATATTGCATGAACACCTGGCCGTAAAAAAGGTTTGTTCTCGTTGGATCCTGCACAATTTGACAATCGCTCAAAAAAAGGCTCAAAAAAGTGCTTCGAAAATTGGTTTGAGCGCATGCAAAAGTGTATAAATCTTGATGGAGAATATTTTGAAAAACAATAAAACCATTTTCGTTGATAAATATTCCTATTTTCATTATTAGGCCAGAAATATATATAAGCAGCCCTCATACAAATATGACATAGGCTAGCAAATAATTAAGTTCGGGCTAGGTGGCACTATGTGATAAACGACATGATAATCGTTAAGTAAGTCGAGTTTCGTGTTTCAAATAGTACTCAGCTTTGGTTGCACCAGAGCTATTTTATTTATGGAATTTCCTTATCTTAATTCATGTTTGTGACACACATAGTTGTGTTGTACATATCTTAATCCTCAACGGTGTCAAAAAAATATAATTGTTTCCTATCTTTTTGTTGGCTTAAGATCATTTGTGACCCTTTACAATAGCGAGTAAAAAATTTTTATTGCTTACAATAAATACTGATTACGCTGATATGCAATACCAATCTCCTCTGGGTGTCAAGGAACACGTGTACCAAGTTTCATTAAGAAATATCAATTTTTACTCAAGTTATCGTTTGCACGGACAGACGGACGGATGGACGGACAGACAGACATCCGGATTTCAAATCTAATCGTCATCCTGATCATCCCCAATCGGCATCTAATCGGCATCCCTAAATCTAACTATTTTAGTTCTGGGTGACACAAACAACCGTTATATGAGCAAAACTATAAAACTCTCTGTAACACTGCCACGCCCACAAAATGGCGAAAACCGAAAACACATAAAGTGTCATAACTAAGCCATAAATAATGCTATTGAAGTCAAATTTGGTATGAAGCATCGCACTATAAGGGGCCATATGTGGATGTAATTTTTTTGGGGAAGTGGGCGTGGCCCCGCCCCCTACAAAGTTTTTTGTGCATATCTCGCAAACTACTAAAGCTATATCAAGGAAACTTTCTAGAGTCGTTTCTTTTAGGTACTACCTTATACAGTCCAAAAATGGAGGAAATCGGATTATAACCACGCCCACCTCCCATACAAAGGTTATGTTGAAAACTACTAAAAATGCTTTAATTCAGTAAGGAAAACCATCAGAAGCCTTAAATTTCATTATAAAGATGGTACAGAAGTGCTTCTCTCAAAATAGTATACAAAATTTGAAATGTGCGTGGTTCCGCCCACTTATTGGTCAAAAACCATATCTACCGAAATTACTCGACCAATTTCAATGAAACTCGGTTCATAATATCTTCCTAGCTTCCCAGTGATTTGTTGTGAAAATAGTCCAAATTCACGCCTACTATGGGAAGTACCAAAACTTTGAAGTCGGTCTGAATAGTCTACTTTGCAATATATAAAGTTAGTACTAGTGATTATATTATCCTATATATTATAGGATCAAGATCCTTTACATTGAATATGAGGACCTCGGTGCTTCTAACAAATTTTTTACAGAAAATATAAGTAAGTCCCTCAGATATTTAGAAGAAATTCAGAGGGAATATGTTTCTTCTAATAATACGTGTCCATGCCAAGAATGAGGTTTTCAAACTTTCAATGGACTTTATACCAAATAGGTATATGCCGAATATGTGAGTCAAATTGTTTGTTATATTAATAAATTTAAATAAATAAATTGCGAGAGCATAAAATGTTCGGTGACACCCGAACTTTTCCCTTTCCTTACTGCTTTAATAGACATTTGTTTTAAGTTATTGAATTTAAATAATCAGCAAGACTATTTGTTGTTAATTTGCTACTTGAATGTACACATTTCTAAACCAAACACCCGACAGAGAAAACATGTAAACTTTTAAACACATTATTTGTTTTTGAATTTTCTGTATTATTTTATTTTCTGCATAGAATTCATAGAATTTTTTATTAATACAGGAATATTTTTTTCATATCGCAAAATTATGCATTATCTCAACCCTCACAACCTTGCTTTTCATTTTGTTATAGACCGCACCTCTTGGAATTAGTTAGCAACACCCGAATGAAATGTGAACCTTCGTACGTTATACTAATATTTAATCTGAAGATATTGTTAAAAACGTTATCCATTAATATTGACTGAAAGATATCCAACATAGTTGAATGAATTCAATTACTTAAAACTACTTGAAAGCCTCATTAATATTTGAAGTTACATAGACACAAAAAAAAACAATCAAGAGAAGTAACAAAAAATTCATAAAAATAAACCTAATCCTAGACAGTCACAAATGGCATCCGAAACTAGAATTATGCCTTAGGCAGGCAGCACAGCAATCAGCAGACATCTGCGGCCCATCAAAGAAATTAAATGGAAAGTGTGTACAATTTGCCGACAATAAGGGATACATACGTTCTCGTATGCATGAGTGTGTGTTTTTCTCAGCTCATTTGCATGTGAGTGTGCGTGTGTTTTTTTTGCACTGAGTAATCACCGCAAAGTTTTGCTGTCGCTCAAATTGCATGAAATCAAGCATTTCCGTTACTTTAAAGATGAACTTAAATCAGAAACAGCAAACAAATACAATAACAACAACAACTACAAAAACACTAACTACGTAGCTGCACACGCATGAGCACGCCAAGGCAGCCATTCCTTTAGAAACACACACACGCTCTTCTCCCACTCTATTTTGAGCTGCTGAGCGCTCCACCGATATGTCTGTCGATGAGTTCAAAACAAACAAATGCAAATTTCGCCGTTAACTTAGGGTAATCAAACGAATTTAGATTTTCAATTTTTTTGTTTTTATATTTTTTGAGGTTTTTTGAAGTTCCTTGTTGTTGGTATGTATTGACAAGAGTATGGATACACATACGCCCACATGTGGTTTTGCTGCTAAACAAGTGCGAGAGCACGTACAAATTTGCATAAATTGTGCTAATGGTGAGTAAACAAAATGTGCGCAGGTAAAGCAGTACCTTTGAAGAGAGGGGGGGGGGGAGGGCTTACTAAAGTTCGTTGCTGATATTGAGGACCCCTCATGCACCAGTTTGTGATTGATTATTTGTTCGGTTGGGAATTTTGTGAGGAGTGTTTTTGAAATGGATATGTGTACTTAGGTGATCGGGTTACCGTGCAGCTAGAAAAGGTATGTTGACTTTGCGGCAGCCGGTGTGATTTGAATTCGTAAGTGTGACATTAGTTCGCTTGAGTGGCCGAGTTAAAAGTTGAGTATGCGGTATGCCAAACAGCTGACCGGAAGACACCATTTTTCTCTGTTACTTTAAATTGGCCCAACAAACAAATAGCCCTTATTTTTTATGTATCAAACTGAATTAGTGATAAGTAGAAATTAAACAAGTAAGGAAGAGCTAAGTTCGGGTGTCACCGAACATTTTATACTCTCGCAGTTTATTTATTTAAATTTATTTATATAACAAACAATTTGACTCACATATTCGGCATATACCTATTTGGTATAAAGTCCATTGAAAGTTTGAAAACCCTAATATTAGGTATATAGGAGATAGATGAAGTTATGACCCGATTTCACTCATTTTTGGCACGGAGACATATTACTAAAAGAAAGATATTCCCTCAAAATTTCTTCAAAATATCTGAGAGACTTAACTAACGGGTGATTTTTTTGAGGTTAGGATTTTCATGCATTAGTATTTGACAGATCACGTGGGATTTCAGACATGGTGTCAAAGAGAAAGATGCTCAGTATGCTTTGACATTTCATCATGAATAGACTTACTAACGAGCAACGCTTGCAAATCATTGAATTTTATTACCAAAATCAGTGTTCGGAAATCCGCTTTTTTATCGACAAATTTTGTTCAGCGATGAGGCTCATTTCTGGTTGAATGGCTACGTAAATAAGCAAAATTGCCGCATTTGGGGTGAAGAGCAACCAGAAGCCGTTCAAGAACTGCCCATGCATCCCGAAAAATGCACTGTTTGGTGTGGTTTGTACGCTGGTGGAATCATTGGACCGTATTTTTCAAAGATGCTGTTGGACGCAACGTTACGGTGAATGGCGATCGCTATCGTTCGATGCTAACAAACTTTTGTTGCCAAAAATGGAAGAACTGAACTTGGTTGACATGTGGTTTCAACAAGATGGCGCTACATGCCACACAGCTCGCGATTCTATGGCCATTTTGAGGAAAACTTCGGAGAACAATTCATCTCAAGAAATGGACCCGTAAGTTGGCCACCAAGATCATGCGATTTAACGCCTTTAGACTATTTTTTGTGGGGCTACGTCAAGTCTAAAGTCTACAGAAATAAGCCAGCAACTATTCCAGCTTTGGAAGACAACATTTCCGAAGAAATTCGGGCTATTCCGGCCGAAATGCTCGAAAAAGTTGCCCAAAATTGGACTTTCCGAATGGACCACCTAAGACGCAGCCGCGGTCAACATTTAAATGAAATTATCTTCAAAAAGTAAATGTCATGAACCAATCTAACGTTTCAAATAAAGAACCGATGAGATTTTGCAAATTTTATGCGTTTTTTTTTTTTTTAAAGTTATCAAGCTCTTAAAAAATCACCCTGTATAATTTCGGTAAAAAATTTGTTAGAAGTACTGAGGTCCTCATATTCGATATATAGTATAGGGTCTTGAAAACTTATAGACCGATTTCGACGACTTTTAGAATGGTGTTGGCACTCTTTAAGTACAGTATTTCAGAGTCGTTCTCTTTCGATATCTTCACTAGTACTAATTTTATATATTGTAAAGTAAACTATTCAGACCGACTTCAGAATTCTGGTATATGGGAAGTAGGCGTGGTTGTTAACCGATTTACACTATTTTTACAACATATCATTAGGAAGATATTATAAACCGAATTTCACTGAAATTGGTCGAGTAGTTCCTGAGATATTTTTGACCCATAAGTGGGCGACGCCACGCCCATTTAAAATTCTGCATACCATTTTGAGTGAAGCTTTTCTGTACCATCTTTATAATGAAATTTAAGGTTTCTGGTGGTTTTCCTTACTGAATTAAAGCATTTTTAGTAGTTTTCAACATAACCGTGGTTATAATCCGATTTCCTTCATTTCTGGACTGTATAAGGCAGTACCGAAAACAAATGACTCTAGAAAGTTTCCTTGATATAGCTTTAGTCGTTTACGAGATATGTACTAAAAACTAAACTCTACAAGTCCCTCATCATCCCGTTCTACTTTATGGTGCAAAGGCATGGACGATGTCAACATCCGATGAGACGGCACTAGGAGTTTTCGAGAGAAAGGTTTTGCGGAAGATTTATGGTCCCTTAAACATTGGCAACGGCAAATACCGCAGAAGATGGAATGAGCTGTATGTGTTGTTCGACGACATAGATATAGTCCAGCGAATAAAAAGACAGGGGCTACGCTGGCTAGGTCATCTTGTTCAAATGGACGAAAGTGCTCCAGCTCTGAAAGTGTTCGATGCAGTACCCGCTGGTGGAAGCCGTAGGAGGCCTCCACTCCGATGGAAGGACCAGGCGCCAAACTGCCAAAAGGAAAGATACGTGGCGCGCTGTTGTGGATTCGGAAGAAGAAGCTGATATTTTCTAATATATCACATTTGTATTAATTTGTTCAATAGAATTGCATACATGGTTATCATTTTCTATGTTTAGGATAATTTCTTTAGATCATGAAAATGTGAAAAAAAATGTGTGAAAATGCGTGAGAGACCACAATTTCAAAAAAATAATACGATTTTGATGCTTTTGTGTCTTGTTAGTTGAGTTAGATGTGAGATAAAATGTGTAGTTGTAAATTGTTTTATTTCCTGACTAGTTCGAGATCCCACTGTAGGATATATATAGGAACGTAAAAGTTTGTGACCACATGCTTCAACACATACGTAACATACAACTGCAAAAAATGTTCTGCTCGTTAGTAAGAAATTCGTAAACAATTGTCTGAAGTGCTTTGAATTGTAAAGAATTCGTGTAAATATGGCAGAAATGTATGCAGACTTAAATACAAATTTCACTTACGAATGTTAAAAATTTTATTTATTTTAATTTATAAAAAGTTTTCCAAAGAAAAATAAGATAACTTTTCAGTTTTAGAGCAAATTCTTATTTGCGGTTTTACATGAAGCGATTAGAACACAATTTAAGAATGTGGTGAGCCAGTGCGTATGAGAAAGCTATACTGAAATTAAATATAATATAATTTTGCAATTTTAAATAAAAAAATAAATTTTAAAACTAAATTCCAAGTTCTCTTGATTGAAGTGCTTTGTAAGTTTTATTAAACTAAACAAATACTTGTTGTTGTTTTTCCATTTGAACGCACACCCTATATGTTGGAAGACCTCACTTTAAATTTGAGGCAAATCACCCATATTTGAGTGCTTTGTTTTCCCCACTTTCTTCGACCGATTTCCACTTTGTATTGCTAAGCGCGTTAACAGCAGCAACAAGTTCAAGCTAAATCTTGCATTCAACATGCAATGTTAATAAGGTCGCCAACGCTGTGGGTCAAGAGTTCATTTCATTTCGCAAAATTATGCATTATTCCGACCCCACGGCCTTTGTGTGCACCTCACGGCAGCGGCAGTTAGCTCGGATTGTGTGTTAATTTTCGCACCTCGTTGTGTTTGTTAGCACGCCACTGCATGTGTGTGTGTGTGTTTGTTTGTTTGTGTTTCATATACATTTTTGTGTGCATAATCTTGTCGTGCGCCTGCCAAGTGTGTACTTTATGGAAATGCGACAGCTCACCTGCTTTAACCCGGCAATGTTGTGTGAATAAATATTTATGCAAATTTGTGGAAAATTGTTGTCGGTTATCATTTTCGGGCGGTTTTACGGTGAAGAGCGCGGTAGTTGTTTAATATGGGTATGGAAATGTTAGAAAAATTATTAGCGAGAAAGTGAATATTAGTTTGAGAAAATACTAGCATAGAAATCGGTCTGAAAGAAAGCGATCACAAAAATTAAATGATCAAAATTTCGACATAGCTCGATACTACATGAACATCCAACAATGAAATCATTGAATTAGAAACCATAGTCGAATAAGGGCATATAGTTTTGTGTGTTTCAAAGAACTGAAGCTTCTTTGCTTGGCTCTTTGTTCACTTTAGAGTTAAAATAAAAAACAAGCTTCTTCGCTTAGTTCTATACTTCAACTGAATTCATATTTTATTTCATCTTGTATAGCTTACATTCTAATTTGATGTGCGCGCAGGCACTTATACATTTGTTTATATCTACTTACATACATACATATATTTGTATGCATTCCATAAGAATTTGTTTTGTCAGCAGAAATGTGTAAGCAAACTTGATTCGTTTCAAGATAGAGTTCGTATATGAAGTCTTTCTTGAAATGAATATTGTTTGTTTATTATTTTTTCTATGGAGCGTATGTCAATATGTGACTCCTCCACCCCTAGATTCAATGGTCTCCATTGGATATCTAACATTGAATGCTGCAAACTTTTCTTATTATTATCTTACTAGTAATGATTATAAAAGTATAGTTACATTGTTGTTTCTATTTTATTTTGTTCATATTTTGAACTTGACATTGGACCAATTATGGTATTTGTTTTTTTTGTGTTTTCCTCATTTGAAAGAGGTTGGATTTGTAGCTCTACATTTAGATTTGTATTTTTATTTCTCTTATATATTATACATTTTACCAATATTCCTATTGCTATTAATAATATTATTAGTATGCTTATGCCATAATTTATATTTTTGTGTATTTTTAATTCTTCCAACTTATTTATATTTTTTTCTTGATTTATTATAATCTCTGAGAAATGTATTACTTTTTCAAACTGTAATGCATCAGTTTCTTTTTCAGGGAAAATATATCTTTCTTCTACAATAACTTTTTGGTTTTGGAATGATTTATTTTTAATCTCAACTTTACAATTATAAAAATTTATTAATGCATTTCCTTCGAGTACAATTTCTCTATTGTCACAGTTTTGTTTCATTTTTATTTTATATGCATTTTTAATCAAGATAATATCGTCTTCGATATCTTCGATCATTGTGACATTGTTATATTCGTATTTACATTTGTTAAACGGACAGATGTTAATTTCTTTTAAATTTTTGAAATGTGCTCCTTCTGTATATTTATATATTTTGTTTTCTATTGAAATTGCATATTTCTGTTCTCCTATCATTTCAAAATGTTGCCTATTAGGTAATGGCGTTATTAGTATTAGATCTGCTTTAATGTGTGTAGTTGGTATTTTTATAGCTAAGAGTAATGCGTCATCTTTATATGAAAGTAGTCCTGTCTCTACGTGTTTTAATTTAAAAATGTCAATATTGAATCTTTCAATTTCTTCTGTTGATAATATACTAGGGTGTAACATATTATGCTTTGCTGAAGCTATGTTTTCTTGAATTTGTTCAATTTTACTTTCTAAGTGTTTAAGTTTAAGCATCTGATCGGAATAAAGCATGTGTTTTATAATTTTTTCGTTTGATTTATTTATTTGTTCAAAGTTTTTTAATATTTCTGTCCTATCGTCTTCTATGGTTCTTTTTAATGTATTTATAGATTTATTAAAGTTGTCATTTATATATATTTGTTGATTTACCGCTCCTATTATCTTATGGTTGTTTTTCTCTATTATTTCTAAATGTTGTAGTATGTTTTCTCTATCTTCATTGTCCATTGTTCCGAAGAGCCATTTGTATGTAGTCCCTACAATATTAAATAGTCCTCTGCGTTTTCTGTTATTTCCTATAGGCATTAATGTGTTTATTTTTGCTTTAATAGACTTTATTTCTTCGTATAATATTTCCCTGTCATTCCTGTTATATTGGTTGAAATTATTTTCTAAGTTATTTTCAATTTTATTTATAATCTGCTTAAATTCCTTGGGGTGTATTATATGGATTACCGTTGTGGTTTGATTCACTATCTCTATCTCTCTGATTCTTATTTTAACGTATCCCGATTGGTTTTCAAGCTTATTTATTTGTAGAAGTCCATTGATTGCCGTTATTATCGTTAAAAGTATTGTAATTTTCGCCATATTAATCCTGAAATTTAAATTTTCGTTTAACTTGAGTCTTGTATGCTTTTTTAAACTTTAAATCTTTAGATATTAAGTGATTTTCCTCTTCTTCAAAGTTGTCTACTCCCTTGTATCTTGGTTGTGCTTTGTTAACTCTATGATTCTTTATATATTTATTCTTAAAATCTTGTATATTTACTCTGTTTTCTTTTTTATTGATATTATTTATTATATTTTCTTTTTGCTTTTGTAATTTTTCCGCGAGTTTGTTTAGTTCTTGTTCGGAAAGTAAATTATTTATGAAATCAATTGGCCTCTTTTTTGTCGTAGAATGTATGGTATTATTATAAGCCGTTATTGCTTTGAATACTTTCTCTTTCAAATTGTCGTTGTTATTTCCATCAGCATTAAAAAGTCTTAAGTGTTCATTCAAAGTTAAGTGTAATCTTTCAACATCTGCATTTCCTGTTTTATTATAAGTGGTCGTTAGGTGTAGGTTTATTTTATTATCTTTTAAAAATTGTTTTATTGGTACTGTATCTAATTCATTGTCTGTTACTAAAGTTTCCGGTTTGCCTAAATATTGAATTCTTTCTTTTATAGCATTTATAATTGATATCCAAGTTCTGTCTTTTAATGATTTGGCTGTTGCGTATTTTGTTAATTTATCGATGCTTGTGAGGTACATTATGCCTCTTTGTGGGTACCAAATATCAAAATGAACAATTTCGTTATGTTTTTTAGGAGTTTCTGTAATATTTAGACTATGTTTGATAGGGTTTCTATCGAACTTCGCCTTATTGCATATTTCGCAATTATTGATGTATTTTTGTATCTCTTTTTGTAATTTGGGGTAGAAGTGAGTTTTTTTTATTTCCTCAAATATTTCGTTTATTCCCCTATGATTATTTTCAAGATGTTTCTCCTCTATCAATGTTAAAAGTTCTCCTTTGTCTGTTATATCTTTTAAAATTATGTTTGATTTCATTATTTTTAGGTTTGCATTATTTGCAAAAAATTTTATATATAACTCTTGGATTTGTAAAAATAATTTGTCATCTGGGCAGTAAATTACGATTAATCCTTTTTCCGGTAGGTTCTCCTGCAATATTTTTAAAATGTCACTTTCAAGTGTTACGTTTATTATATTTCTTATTTTACTTTGATGTATTATTTTCTTTGTTATTGATTGCCTTTGCGCTCTTTGAATTATAAGTTGATTTTTATATATATTGAGTGCATTTTCTGTTATTTTTATGAAGTATGTACTATCCGTTTCTGCACTATGCATTGTATCTATGTCGTCATCGTTGAATATTTTATTCAAATTTAATTCTACCATATTAATATTTTCATAATTTAGTCTGCTTAGACCATCTGCAATTACATTTTCTTTACCTTTAATGTATAAAATATCGAAATCAAATTCATTGAGTTTAATTTTCCACCTTTGGAGTTTAGCATTTGGTTCTTTTAAGTTGTTCAGCCAAACTAATGGTCTATGATCAGTTTTAATAACAAAGTGTCGGCCAAATAAGTACGGACGGAAATATTTCGTTGCCCAAACTATTGCGAGTAACTCTTTTTCTATCGTACTATAATTTTTTTCATGCCCATTCAAGGTACGACTAGCAAATGAAATTGTTTTGTTATCTTGCATAAGGGCTGCTCCTAGAGCAAAATTACTAGCATCTGTGACAAGAGTAAATGTTTTTGTGAAATCTGGGTGGATTAAAATGGGGTAATTTTTTATCAACGTTTTTAATTTAAAGAAAGAATCTTTGTAATCTTGGTCATCTATGTTAATTTTTAAGCCCTTTTTTAGATATTTTATTAGAGGGTATGCTATTTTGGAATAATCTCTAATAAACCTCCTATAGTATCCCGTAATACCTAAAAATGCTTTTATTTCTTTAACGCTTCTTGGAAGTAGAATCTTTTCTATTGCTTCCACTTTTTGAGGGTTTGGTTTAATACCATCTTTTGTAATCAAGTGACCTAGGAATTTTGTTTCTTGTCTTAGGAAATCGCATTTATTTAATTGAATCTTTAGATTTTTTTCTTTTATTCTCGTTAAAATCTTGGTCAATGATTCTAGGTGCTCTTCTACGCTTGTAGAAAATACTAGAATATCGTCCATGTACACAATGCAAATTTTGCCGATATATTCTTTTAATATGTCATTCATTAGTCTTTGGAACGTTGCCGGTGCATTTCGCAATCCGAAGGGCATTCTTAGAAATTCATAATGCCCATTAGCCGTGGAAAACGCTGTTTTATGAATGTCGCGTTCGTCCATTTCGATTTGATGGAAACCTTTGGCTAAGTCGAGAGTTGAAAAATATTGGCATCTTCCCAATTTGTCAAATATATCGTCTATATTTGGAATTGGAAATCTGTCTTCCGTAGTAACGCTATTCAACTTCCTGTAGTCTATTACAAGACGCCATTTTTGTTCGTTGGTTGCGTCCAGCTTCTTTGGTACCAGCCAAATAGGGCTGTTGTAAGGACTAGAGGATGCTCTAATTATACCTTGGGTTAACATTTGGTCTATTTGTTTTTCTATTTCCGGTTTGTGTATTTCTGGGTATCGGTAGATTTTAGAGTAAACCGGAATATCATTTTTGGTTATTATTCTATGTTTTGTTGAACTTGTAAATGTTAAATTATCATCTTCGTTGTAAAATACGCTTTTATATCGTTTTAGTATATTTATAAGTCTATTTTTGTCTATACCGATAAGGTGATTGGTGTCAACGAATTCTGTGACACATTTATCTTTTATATCATTACAGAAGATTTCCACTTCATTGTCCTTATAGCTCATTTCGTTATATATTTCTTCTTCTTTTGTTAGATAAAAAGTCAGTATTGTTTTATTTGTTTTTATAACTCTATTTGGATAATCTATTACCGCATTTATCTTCGTTAAGATATTGTTACCAATGAGTCCGTCAAAATTCTTATTAAAATTACATTCCAGGAATTCACATATGATTTCTTTTTCGTTAAATTCCTTAAATATGGGGAATCTGCAGAGTTTCTTAACTTGCGTTTTTCTTCCCATAGCTGTGACTTGCACATCTATTTCCCATTTCCATTTTGGATTACAAACATTTTCATTGATCAAACTGAACTCTGCTCCAGTGTCAATGATGAAATGTAACTTTCTAATGGGTGTATCAATTGTTATATAGGGTAGTTTTTTTTGCGAATCCCATTGAAAATTTGCGTTCGCATTACCAATATCCATTGGTTCTGGTTTATTGCAGTTAGTTGT
Source organism: Zeugodacus tau (assembly GCA_031772095.1). Taxonomy (NCBI): domain Eukaryota; kingdom Metazoa; phylum Arthropoda; class Insecta; order Diptera; family Tephritidae; genus Zeugodacus; species Zeugodacus tau. Next base: position 33,401,976 of record CM062652.1, read on the forward strand.
TGTGGACCTATTATAGTTTCTTAATTGGTTGTAATGTGGGTTAAAATTTCCCTGTTGGTTATAATTTGTTTGGTTTGTTGTTCTACTTTGATTTGATCTGTTGCCACTGTTATAGCTGTTTTGTGGCATATAATTGTTATAATTGTTATTTTCATTTCTAGGGATATAGCCACCATTATACCTGTTTTGTGGCATATAATTATTGTATCTGTTATAACTACCGTTATAAGTAGGGGTATTATTTATATTTTGATTGGATCTGGGAAATGTTTTATTGTTAAAGTTATCGCTAAAATTAGTCCTACGATAGCTATTTGGGTTAGGATCTTTCCTTTGTTGCCCTAGCGCTGTGAATCCTTGATGTCTAGCTTCTAATATTATTTTGTATGCCTTTTCTAGACTATCCGGGTCTCTTGCTATAATCATAGTTTTAGTGGGTTCTGGGAGATGCTCTTTAAATGATTTCAGTGCTATCCTATTAACTTCAGTCGTTGAGAAATTTAAATCATTATGCGCTAATATTCTATTATGTAGTTTATTCCTAATTTTATTTATTTTAAAATAATAATTTTCTATTGTTGAGTCGAGACTGATGGTTTTCAACTCATCCATAAGTTCCGCTGAACTTCTCTTTTCCCCAAAATTGTTCAAAAGTATTTCTTTCAATGTTTCCCAATCACTAACTTGTCCGTATCTATGAATTATTTCCCTAGTTTTTCCTACGCATCTTCCTTTCAGAAAATTAAATAAAATTTTTTGATTACTTACATCAAAAGTTAATATTGTCGGTAATATGTCTTCAATTTGCTTAATAAAGTCTGTTAATTGGTTCGGGTCTCGTCCATCAAATTCTGCAATTCCATTAATACAATTTAAAGTGAGTTGAAAAAATGGTATGGTGGATGCTTCCATTTTGAATGATTTTTATTTTAAGTGAAAATAATAAAAAAAAAATTTCGTATTTATTTTGATTCACCTTAGTCTTATGTGAAGTTCCTACTGTGTATTTTAATTGATCTTGTTTGAGTGATACAGTTTGAGAGGTGCTGTCTAGTCTAGTGAAGACACCTATCTAACAGTTTGAGACAAAAATATCTAGTCGAGTCACATTAGCAATTTTATCATTACAGTTTTGGTGTCACTGTTTTAGTGAAACATTATTATTTGTTTTTGATTTTACAACACTCTGTATAAGCACGATTGAATTTTTATTTTACACTATTGTGCGATAATTTTTACACATTCTTTTGTATTTTCTTACTTACTATAAAAAATTTTAATATATTTATATATATTTTTCTTACTCTAATTTGTTCTGCTGTTCGGTACTGCTGCTGCTGTTGCTTTTGTTGTTGCTGTTGCTACTGTTGCTTTTGTTGCTACTGTTGCTTTTGTTGCTGCTGTTGCTTTTGTTGCTACTGTTGCTTTTGTTGCTAATGTTGCTTTTGTTGCTGCTGTTGCTTTTGTTGCTACTGTTGCTTTTGTTGCTAATGTTGCTTTTGTTGCTAATGTTGTTGGCTTTATAGGTTGCATCCAAACTCGAATAACCGCTACCGTTGTACGAATGTTTTTCAGTAAAAATCACACTTTATTCATTTATATTATTTAATGCTTGCTGCGCGTTTAACACGATTTAAATGTTTTTATGTTTTTATATAATTCTATTAATGTTTTCCACATTAATTAATATTTCCACTTTATCACTTTACACTATTAATGCCGGCTCTCGCATTAGCTTATTAGTTTAAGTGTTCGTTATTCCAGTTCATTAAAAATTTAATTTCTGAATTCTTCTCTTCTTGTTTTGGGTGTGTTTATTTATGAAATATTGATGTTGCTCGATATTTAAATCCTCGTCGCCAGTTTTGTGTGTTTCAAAGAACTGAAGCTTCTTTGCTTGGCTCTTTGTTCACTTTAGAGTTAAAATAAAAAACAAGCTTCTTCGCTTAGTTCTATACTTCAACTGAATTCATATTTTATTTCATCTTGTATAGCTTACATTCTAATTTGATGTGCGCGCAGGCACTTATACATTTGTTTATATCTACTTACATACATACATATATTTGTATGCATTCCATAAGAATTTGTTTTGTCAGCAGAAATGTGTAAGCAAACTTGATTCGTTTCAAGATAGAGTTCGTATATGAAGTCTTTCTTGAAATGAATATTGTTTGTTTATTATTTTTTCTATGGAGCGTATGTCAATATGTGACTATATGCACTAATTGCCTCCGCAAACTAAAGGCTGGTGAGCGGAAATTAGTGTTTCAGTGCTAGAAATGTAATTTTCTTCTTTTTATCTTTTTCCGTCTTTCTCACAATTATAATAATGAATGTCTTAAGCCATATTCCAGAGAATCCACAAAAGCAGCGAGAAGATTCCTATAGTGGTTAGGGGCCGTTCATAAATTATGTCACACGAATTTAAGTACTTTTTAACCCCTCCTCCCCTCCTTGTCACAAGTTGTCACATTTGAACTCACCCCCCCTGACGTGACGTCACCCATTTTCCAATTTTATGGATTTATCAGAAAATAAAAAAATTATTCCTATATTTATTGAATAATCTTAAATAAAATCAACAACGGATCTAATATGTACATACATAATAATAAAATTATTCCGATAGGTATCCAACCCAATATTCTTGTCAAATGGACTAATAAAAAAGTAAAATAGATCTTATTACAAGAAAATGTTAAATATTACACTATTTTCGCAATATTTTTGAACTTTTGGTAATATTTAGGGTTAGACAATATTTACACATAGAAGGAGCTTTCAAAAAACACTTTAAATTAAATGGAACCAATAAACTCTTCACTTTTTTAATATTTTTTTTTTTTTACAAAGATAGTGATTGCTAAGGTTTCGTTACATTGGCTTAATTATATGAGCACACCCGACTAGATCACCTGCAACTGAGCTCAGCGATTTCTTTATGAACATTGATCCGTCTATGGAACGAAGTCTAATTTTTAAGAGACAAATTACTAATGCGGCTGCAGTGTATCAGTCTGAATTGAAGGAGCTTTTGAAAACTGCTAAGCAAGAAAAAATTACAAAATTCTTCAAACCATTGCCTAAGCCTTAAGATAATTAGATTAGAATTAGATAATTAAATGTTCAAAAACTTCAATTAAATAATTTGTTTATATACCTATTTTTTTTCACGGTTTCTGTATTCGCGGCATATTTATGGAACATATACCCCGCGAATAAAGAGCTTTTACTGTATTAAAGTACAGAGACAACGAATGACTAGTCAAGAAATAATAGATACTTAATTATGCTGCTGCGTGATCGGCGTGGTACAGAGCAGCCAGTCGTCTAGCACCCAGGAGTGCAGCAGAGCGGGAAACGATATTGCCCTAAATTTTGAAATGTGATGTCATAAAGCTTTTAGAGTATGGAAGCGTTAGAGAGTATGGAATAGAACAAACTAAATCAACTGTCTACACAGATTGTCTATCCTACGGTTCAACTGTGTCTTCTTTCTTTGCCAAACTTTGTTTTTGCTTTTTGATGTAATTATTTGACAAGAGTACAGCGCCTAAAGACAATGAGTAGAGAATTAGCGCACCGATGACGAATAAAGTGTATAAGATTAAAGTTTATAATAGTTTCGCTAACAGTATAGTAACTTATAGAACTAATTGGAAAGAAGGAAGGTAAACAAATCGCCATTGTATTGAACTGCTTAATAAAAACATGTGCCTACAAATTAAAATCACTTAAGCTCGGCATCGATTAGCAAAATCCAGATTTAGAATCGAATTAAGCAGATTGAGGCATGTTTTGCGTTGTTCAAAAAGAGACAAACCAATATAAAAGCCAGCAAGTATACAAACATCTGCATATATTTGCGCACTTATTCGCATTTTCTGCTTCAACAATGAGTTAAATTAACTGTTTGTCATATATAATTTATGCAAATGAAGTGAAACGAAACGAAATGAATTGAAGAGTGTCGGCAAATGACAGGAAGTGCCAGATAAAGCGATGCGCTGATGTTGGAGAGGGAATATTAAAGTGAAACTTCCAGGTGAATAAAGGCACTTCACAGCTGCTTTTCGATAATTGAATTTAAATTATGCAAGCAAAGCGGAGAGGTGAACAGAAAATAGGCAGCTTTTATGCTTGAACAAAGGACACAACGCCAGTTGCGTCTAAGCGGCGCCTAAATTTGGTTGTAATAATATTTGTGAGCTGGCACGAGTAACACAGATATAGTATATCAATAAGTCAGTTTTAGAATCCTGTACAAATATGTATGAATTTACCTAAACAATGGCAATACATAGATTACTTACCCAGTAGGGAAAATAAGCAGTAGTACTCTAAAGTTCACAGCAATCGGTGATTGGTGTTTTGATTCAGTAAAAAATCTCGAACCATTGCCGGCAACTATCCAGAGGATAATCAGCTGGATCGACAATATATAAATATTATGACTTAACCTTTGAAGACGATGAAGTAATTTGTTAAATGACATGGTTCCCTAGGTGGTGCTGATGTCGGTACTTCCGAAAGCTTCATAGTAAAGGTACAAAATTTGTCTGACCAAAACTCTGCTAATTCAATAATGGTGAAAAGAAATTGATTATGATAAAAATCTAGAAATGGATGAACTTCGAAATGAGTAGCTGGATCTATTATGTTGAACATATCTTCGGCTAAAGCGTAAAACTTTCCCAGCTAAATTCAAAGCAACCTTGCTCAACATTGCTGGATGAACGATCATAATAATTTACTAAAATTTCGACAACTAACAACCCCAAAATTTGCACTTCATTACTAAGTACATGGTCGAGATTATAACCAAGGTATAGAGCCGTGACAAGGTCCTCAAATGCTAGTCGGCAGATGTTGGAGAAGAAGTAAAGAAACGTTATTGATAACTTGTCGGAATCCTGTGAATCGGCAGGCAGTTCGTAAATTATGGAGTGAAAGAGTTCGCTTCTGGGCCTCCCATTAGATAGGTGAGTGTTGAACCAGACTAACTGTACAGTTCCCATCGTTTTAAAAAATAAATATTTTCTAGACGAAATTAGATTTTTTTATTCAACCAAGTTAATAACGAGTGTATTGCACTCCCCGATTAAATTCATATTACAAGTTTTAGCTTTTGGTACCAGGTGTTTTTTTTATTTTCAAAATTTCTTTTCAAAATTGTATTTTACTCTACCTAACTTGTGATCTAGGTCCAAACTCGAGGAATTGAGCAAACGACTTTAAGTTAAATGTGTTCCAAATTCCAACAGGGTCTTAATCAAACCTACGTATTTCCTTGGCTCGCTTGCGATCGATTTTAATCAATTTTAAGTTGTACACAAGTCGTTGTATCGTGTCGTGTGTATGTGTTTTACCGGTGTGTGCTGTGTATTGTTGTGAATTTTTGGCGCTGCCATATATTTGTTTGGCGCTTTTGTGCGCCTCCAAGCACAATGAAACGCCTCATCACTCAGCTAACAGTCGGCTTGAAGTGTGAACTTCAGCGCCACACACAATTTAGCTCACACCAATTCAAACTCAGTGCCGCTCGTTGTGCTAAGCGCTGGTGTGTGTGTACGAATACGTTACGCCTGAATCGCTTTGAGATAAGGTCGTCGTTAGCTGAATTGGTGAAATGTGGTTTTGGCACGGTTTACCTTAATAAGCTGCCAAAATATTGTTGTTCGGTTAAAAATATCGCGAGAGTGGGATTGCGAGTAGTATATTGGTATGCCAACTTTAACGTAATCTTAGTGAGGGAAATGAAATTTGTAGCAATCGACAGGAATACCATTAATATACCGTTGTAGTGGAGAGTTGTGTGATAGTTTCAGCCCTCAGTCCACTATTACGGTAGAGTACAGAGATCGGAGATAAAGATTAGTAAGGTTTTGAATATTGAAAGTTTTTTTTTTATTTGTGTACCTAGGTCTGTAAATTAATCTGACTAGCATGTAACCCTACAATACCTTATAACGTATATTGTACTCTCTTAGGTTCTACATGAATCAGCAAATCACACCAATATATTCTTAGAAGTGTCAAGCATATGGAGAGATGAGCCTATTTAGAAGAAATGTTGGCTAATAATACTTAGTCTCCACTGAATTTCCAAACTATTTGCAATTGATAATTGCTTTCAAGATTAGAGCTAACCGATGACCCAGTGCATCGCTAAGAGAATATTACTTGCGTCGTTTTAGACTGTTGTACTTAACATTTTAAAGATCGGGTCCTTGAATAACGTAAAGTTGTCGCTAGTGTACTAAAGTGTCATGTTCGGGTTTACACGAAAATACACGATACTTCAGATGGGATATTTATATCGACTTCGATCATCCATCATTTAACAGCGTCGCCGGAAGGACATATCAAATATAATGCTTAATTGATACAATATGCAAATAAAGTCACAAAAGAAACAGAAATAACATAGATACGCCTGCAGTAAGCAAGTTCATAAAGTATATATCTATACATATCTCCGGGCCCTTCATATTTCTACTATATATACATATTAATACACATGTATATATGTTTGCATGCTAATGGGCGCATCAAATTCATAAAATTGGGTCAGTGTTCATCGATTGTTGCAAACCTTTCAATTATCATGCATAATTAATGGCGAGTAATGTAATCATTGTGTACGCATAAGACTATTATTAATTATGGCTGATTATTTTGAAGGGAAATTGTGCATGGTTAATTTACAAATATATTATGGAAATAAACATCAAATGGCAAGGTAAGCTTGAAATGTTTAATGTGCGTGCGTTTTAAAATTAACTATTTCGAAGTTGTTGCAACTTTGTTAAACATTTTTAATTTAATAGACCGCTGAAATGTTGACTTTGGTTGATTTTAAAATTATTTTTGGTTTTGTTTAACAATTTTATTCAAAGTGGCCTCCACTTCGAAAGCACCTTGTATACCTTGAAATGCCATATAGATCAGCTTTCCAAAAATTTTGAAACTAATTTCGTTTTCTTCAATAATCGGCTGTCCCACTGTCACATAAACTTCATACATCACATTATTCTTCTTCTTCTATTCAATATGTTCTAGATCGACAGATTTTCATCCGCGGTGGCGTTGTAAAGGTATATCTGAGAGTAAACTAGGTTCTACTCTAAATACTAACTAGCCATATAATAGAAAACAAGAGGGAAAGACGAACATCAGACTAAACTCGAGACTACGCAGAAATTAATTATATTGAGTGATGGAGAGTAAATCATGTTTTGAAAAACGTTAGATATATATAAATCAGTAACAGAGCTGGCAACGTGATTTTTCATTACAAAAGGTAAGCTCTTTTCATTTGACAGCAAGGATAAAAATACACGAAGTTGTTTCTGAGGAGAAAACTCACATATTCCGGAAGAGATCTGAAAAGTAATGTTATTGTTGGATTGGCATATAGTTGGCTTCTAGGGAAGGACGTCTTGTAAAATATTTCTGCTACAATAATGAAAAAAATTTAGGTAGTTATTGATTCGCTTGTTGCATTTCAAGCCGTCAATTTGTAATGACTGATAATTGACAGAAATTTATCATCGAAAGTATTACAACGAATAATTAAAATCGAATTACTTTTCTAAAAAGCAATTTCGCAAATTCCTTTTTAATATTTTAATGACATATTGCCACAGAATCACTTCAACTTTAGCTTTATGCCTTGAATCTCTTTGCAGTTAACGCTTATGTGGCGACCACACAATCGAGGCTTTAGCTTCACTAGCGGAATATAACGGTTTTTGCGAAATCGATCACCGCTTATAAAATTTCAAAACCGCAATGTTCGCATGTACATATGTAAAACCATAAATGCGCAAGTTAATATTAATCAACAGAGCTGTAGACTATTAACGGTACTGATAATATTATAAACGATGTGCGGTTAATGGCTACTATTAAGGCAGAGCGTATTAATTAATTGAAAATTATAAATATATATAAATTATTATTTAACACAAATATCTATAAAGAATTTTCGTTGAGTCGAAATGTAGTTTCTTTCTGAGTCAAATGTATGTGATTGTGTCAAATACCGAGCTGAAATAAGGTGTAAAAGAATACCAGCTTAAATTTATATTCTACACTATAGTCACAAGCATGCTAGTCCAATTATTCAAGAACTACACATATTTATTTGCACCGGTGTCTCTCAGTGGAGTGGCATTTTCCACAAACAAACTCCTGATTGAACTACAAATTGTTCGCAATTTGCTTAACAAGTGTTGCTGTCATGTCTACGACTGTCATTGGTGGCTGCCGAAAGACCGAACATTATACGATTTATTGACATTTTATTGGAATTCGGTTTGTTTTCCGTTCTCATTCTATTGCCTGTTTGGATAGAGGTTGTGTATTTGTGAAACCAAACCAATTACTTTGGCCTTCGTGTGAGAGCTTTATCTCATTTTATGTGCTATTTGCTTCGCATCATTTACGACTGTGGTTTTTGTATTAAAATATACAAATTTGTTTACAAATGCACGGGTTTACAGACATATATATTGCTTGTTGATGAGGTTCCATCGCACGTGTAAGCTTAAAAAAATATAATTTATACAGGATTTTACTTTTTCAATTTCATATAGTTGCCTTAAAGTAAACTATGTAGTTAGTAGTAGTTAAAGTACTTAGTAATTTCTATGAAAGTGTCATATTTATTTGTATATATATATATATATATTTGTAAATGTATGTTGTTCTAAAACTTTTTTGTATTCTATACGTTTCACATTCGTATGATAACTAATATCTATAAGGACTCTATTGATTGTTTAACTTTGTTATGGCCTCAAGTCTGTAATAGAAAATATATGTGTCGATTACACTGTCCAATAGCATTTTTGGAACAGAATAGCATGTGGGTATGTTGAGTAGATCATTTTTGTAGAACAAACTTATGGTCCAGCACGTCTGAGTTTTTTTTTTACAGTGGGTCAAAGTTTTCATTTTTTGGCCGAAGGGAGCATTATACTATATGAAAACAAGTAAGGAAGGGTTAAGTTCGGGTGTAACCGAACATTTTATACTCTCGCAATTTATTGATGTAATTTTATAATGATAACACAAGTCGACCCATATATTTGGTATAAAGTTCGAAAATCATCATAAATAGTATATGGGGACTGAGGTAATTCCTAAACCGATTTCACTCGTTTTCACCACCAAGATACAATATATCGGAGACTTTACGCTCACTTAATTTAATATTACTTATAATTAGGTATATGGGATCTGGGGGAAGTTATGACCCGATTTTTACCATTTCAGGTACAAAGAGAAACTGTTATAAGAAAAAAATTCAGAGGGAATGAATTACATTAAAATATCTGAGGGATTTACCTATATTTTCGGTGAAAAATTAACATTAGGCACTGAGTTCTTCATGTTCGATATCAGGGGCCTTGAAAAGTCAATGTCCGATTTTGACAATTTTTCCACCAGTGATGTCACAGCTCAAATACAGTATTTGTGTAAAGTTTTATTTCGCTAGCTTCATTGGTTCCTTATGAATACATTATAAAGTGAACGAATTAGATGGAATTCAAAATTTAGTTATATGGGAAGTAGACGTAGTTGTGAACCGATTTCGATTTCATATTCCACCCGTGTCATCAGGGTGTCAAGAAAGTGTTATATACCGAATTTCATAGAAATCGGTCGAATAGTTCCTGAGATATGGTTTTTGACCCATAAGTGGGCGACGGCACGCCCATTTTCCATTTTGTTTTAATTTGAGTGCAGCTCTCCTCTGCTATTTATTATGTAAAATTTAGTGTTTCTGACGTTTTCTGTTAGGGAGTTAACGTAATTTTAGTAATTTTCAACCTAACCTTTGTATGGGAGGTGGGCGTGGTTATTATCCGATTTCTTTCATTGGGGCATGTACAGAAACCTTGACACATCGAAACATTCACGTCAAGCTAAATACAGGAAAGCATATTAAGTTCAATCTTTAATCCATTGTCCTACCACTGCTGAAGCAAAAATAATATATACATACTATAATAAACCACTATTAAAACAAAATTTTAATTTTTTTATCAATCGTAAAGAGCTTTATTTACAACAATGGTGTCTTTGGTGACCCCCACTGAAATTTTCCGCCAAACATTTTCGTAGAATATTTTAATCCTTACATGTCCTTTTTTAAAGGATATTTTTTGATTTTCTCGAAAAAGGGTCAAATTGACCCATAAAGAAACCAGTTAGAGGGTTAAGATCTTCCACAAAAATAATCCTCATACAATTCCACAATACAACTCTGGCCATAAGAATTCTCTCAGACATTAACTTACAACATTTTTTACATATAGTATAATGCTCCCTTCGACCAAAAAATTAAAACTTTGACCCACTGTAAAAAAAAAACTCAGACGTGCTGGCCCATAAGTTTGTTCTACAAAAATGATCTACTCAACATACCCTTTCAGAATTATGGGGTCGCTATTCTGTTCCATTCAAAAAGTCTTCATTTGTTGGACAGTGTTATTGGAATATTGTTAAATATTTTTGTGGACATCCATTCAATGTTTGCTGCCTCATGGATTCCAAGGAAAAGTGTAAAATTGTTTCCTTATCTCCTTCTAGTCCACAGCCGTGGCAAATTTTCTTGCAGGACATTCCCATTTTCATCGCATGATCTCCAAGTTTTTGTCTTGTAATATTTTGGCCATATCTGTTTAGTTATTTTGCATGTGGTTGTTTTGCATGTGCTGTTCTGAGCTAATTGTTCAAATTGTGTATTGCCTCGGATTCATCTAGAAAAGCTCCTGCCCTTACCAACTCTGCTTTTTCGTTATCAAAAATGTTTCTGTGGCCGGGAAACCAAGTCTTGGTGGAGTTTGTCTTCCAGTGTCTCAATGCCTTCTTGCAGTTATGGACTGTGCTGGAATTAGTTATTCGCGACGACAAGGCTAGGAATGCCGTCTGGTTATCTGTGTATATTGTTGCTTTAGGTATCCTCTCGTAGTTATTCAATAGAGCTTTACAGACCTTCTCTATGCCCAGTACTTCCGGTTATAAGATGCTAGTCGAGTTCGGTAGAAGGTTATAGAGGGAAATATCAAGATCGTCGGTATATACTGAGATGGTGTCTTCCTCCCCTACTAAGCCTCTTCTTCAAGTGCATTGAACATAAAGAAGACTATTGGAGACTTGTATTGTGGACCTTTCATTCTTTTGAGAGAAAAATGGTCGGATGAACGAAATATTCGTAAATCAATATGAAGGACATTATCTATATATCAACCCTATATTTATAACGATTAGATTGGTACAAAATTGTGACACGCTGCGTCATGAATAACATGAAATCCCAAATTTCCATGATAATTGTTAAAAACGCCTCCCCCTCGTTTTTATCAAACACTAACGGATAGTACTTCCAAAATAAGACACGAAATAAACTCTATTTGAAATACCCTTTGCTTAGCTTACATACTTCGTTAGCTGTAAGAATAAAGTGGTATCTTAGCAATTTTCTACGAATTTTACGAATTTCCCACATTGACCCGATTCATTTAGAAAACAACATCACTGAACTTTAAATCGAAGGTTTTCACAGCGCTGAGTAAGCCTCCATGTGCATATACAAAGTGTTAATAAAAAGCGCTGAATAAAGTGTGCCAAAAGGGGTTTGACAAAATGCCGCTAACAAATGCCTAGGTCACCGGAAATAATTTCATGCTTGTCGCTGTGTGGCGTATTGAAATGAAACCGCACGCCTCCAACTCGCCAAAGCTAAACACTCCCAATTGGCTTTTGGCCTGAACGCTGACTCTGGGGAGTTCCGAAAAATTCACCAGGCGTTGCGAAGCGCGTCCTCTCTGTGGCGTTACTCGTGTTGCTGCTGCTAAAATATGTGTGGTTTGCTGATTTATTTGCACCGCTACACCCACTGGCCATGTGCCATTCACCGTTCGCAATTCACCGCTTGCCGCTCATTTGCCGCAGGTTGCTGCCGTCTTCCGCCACTTGCCTCGACTTCGACAATAACAGGCGTTAAGCGTACGTTTTAAGCCAGAAAACATAATGACCACCACACACGCCAAAACACACACACACAGCGCTGACGGTCCGGAAGTGGGCCACTAATGGCCATTGTCACTTTCCAACGCTTGAAGTTTATTTAATTTCTCTGTTTGCTTTATTTTTGTGTGCCTCATAGGATTTGTATCTAGCCGCTTGAGCTGTATTTAAACAAGTTCGGTGCGTTCGCGCTTCAGTAATTCGCCCAGCATTTGTGTTTTCAGACTTAATGACGGCTGCCATTTGTGGGGAATTTTTCAGTTCTACAAAACGGCAGAGTTGGCATCTCCATCAACTGTTACACGGATGGCACTGAGATAGCGAGGCGGTGAAGCGTTGTTGGCAGCGCGTTCGTTGCTGGATTGTTGAATTAGGCATTAGATGCGCAATCTTAATTACGAATCTTAATAGTTGGCAGGCCGCACAACAATGTTGACAGTTTTATTGCTCTCGGACATTTGTAGTTTTTGTTGTTCTACATTTAATTTTTAATTATTTTTTGTTAACAGACTATTCAAAACCTCAATAAACAGGTGTGTTTAGCTTGTTGCTACTTAGAGTAATGGCCGCCACGAAAAAGGTACGCAAAACAAGTATATTTTTACATTTGTATTATTTGCCTAATATCCTGACACGTGTACTCATTAGATGTTGTATACGCATACTTATATATTGTTTTAATTTCCTAACAGCCCATTAAACGCTCGCTATATATCCTAGGACTAATTAGTTTTTATAAGAATGGCGGTTTTGATAGCATATAAGTAAATAGCGAACCAAAAATATGCTAGCGGAGCAAAACTGTAACTCCTACGAAAATACTTAGAATAGATTAGAATAGAATACTACGAGAATTATTTCAAAATTGATTTGCAGTTGCATGATCTCCAGATATTACGATATGTTGTGAACAATTCATCCTGAAAGAAACGGCGATAATCGAGCCAATGTAGATGGAGGAGTTTGGAGCTTTTAACTGAGACAAAAACATAACCGTTCTTATCAAAGAATCTTTATATAAAGTGAATGGAGATCCATTTCGATGTTCCTTACTTTTTTTAAAGAAAACAACACAGAAAACTCAAATATAATGGGAAATGTTTATTATCATTCGAAAAAATATTTTGCGGCATTTATTTTTATACTCTCGCAACAAAGCTATAACTAAGCCAAGGTGCATATTTGGATGTAATTTGTTGAGAAAATAGGCGTGGCCCCTACCCCTACTAAGTTTTTTGTACATATCTCGTAAACTACTAAACCTATATCAACGAAACTTTCAGTAGTCGCTTTTTTCCTTATATAGTCTAAAAATGAAGAAAATCGGATTTTATCCACGCCCACCTTCCATACAAAGGTTACGTTGAAAACTACTAAAAACAACAGAACAGAAGCCTTAAATTTCATTATAAAGAAGGCACAGAAGAGCTGCATTCAAAATTATACACAAAATTTTAAATGGGCGTGGTTCCGCCCACTTATGGGTCAAAAACCATATCTCCAATGATATGTTATGAAAATAGGCCAAATCGGTTCACAACCACGCCTACTTCGCATATACCAGAACTTTAAAGTCGATTTGAAATGTTTACTTTACAAATATATGAAGTTAGCACTAGTGAAGATATCGGAACAGAACTTTGTACAAATACTGCATTTACATAAAGTGTGGCATCGTCCTTCTAAAAATCCTCGAAATCGGACCATAGGTTTTCAAGGTCCCACATATCGAACATGAAGACCTCAGAGCTTCTAATAAATTTTTACCGAAAATATAGGTAAGTCTCTCAGATATTTTGAAGAAATTCGGGCTTAGCTCTTTCGTACTTGTTTAGATTGTTACTTTCAAATGTTGGACGGTACTATTTCTCAGATGCGCCATCCGTTGAGTCCAATTTTCGACTCGTTCGAGCTTTTTGATTGGTAACTGGCGAGCGACTTTTTTCTCCAAAGCCTAAATCAAAACCAAATATGATCGAGATTACGACCTTCAATTTCAGGCATCACATAGTCGGTTATCATGGCGCTATAACGGTCGCCATTGCTGCATGAAATGGCTGCTATTGATTCTCTTCAGGTTGCTCTTTTTTTTTTTTTTTTTGCATTTGGGCGACAATTTTGCTTATTTACATACCTATTTAGCCACAAATGGACCTCATCGCTGAACTGAATTTGGCTCGAAATCGTCGGATTTTCTTGGAACTTTTCAAGAGCCCATTGGACGAAGCTATTTCGCTTTGGGAGGACGAACGCCTTCAGTTCTTGCACAAGCTGTATTTTGTACGCTTTCAAATTAAGATCTCAAAGTAAAATGCGCCAAGTCGTTACATACGGCATTCCGAGTTACTGCGAACGGCGCCGAATCAACTCTCCACGGCTGCTATATTTTCTTCACTGCGTGCTGGACGTGTTTCATTCGGTCGAATATCATCCAGTAATGAATGCAGTAGACCGATTATATTGACCATAAGTTGAGCGAAGCGCGCGAAACACATTATTTACAGAACGTGAATTTTCGTAATAAAGTTGAACAATTTGTGAATGTTATTCAGGCGTAAGTCTTTCCAAGATGAAATGCCAAACAGTACTGAACAAAAATAACTTGACACGACTCACGCGTTTGACAGATCAGGCTGTTGAAAAAAGTCTCTACTTGGATCACCTGTTACAAGCTGTTTCCGTTGTCTCCTACAGTTTTTTGTTGCTAGACCAAACATATTTGCGGTTTTACGAGGCTCTCTACGATGCTTTCATAGTCGCATTTTCCATCACAATCTTTCCGGCTCTCGTTATAAGATTTCAAAAAACCTTACCTTAACTTTCATGACCATATACTCTTCTACTTCGTATGTATTCGCTCTTTACACATGCTTATCTACTCACTTTGCCCAACCTGGAATGGAAGGAAATATAGTGTCTTTTTGGCATAGAATATAAAATATATCAAAACATTATAGACCATACAAGTTAATAGAGATTTTGAAAACATAACTGGTGTACCACAAGTTGTTGTAAAGTGTCTAATGCCCGGTTTCACAGTTCGTACTTAAGTTGTGCCCAAATAAAATCTTCAAAACAAAAATCAGCTGTTACTTAAGCACTGCTTAAGTCTCCCATTTTCAGTACTTAAGCAGAACTTAAGTATGAACTGTAAAACGCAATATTTCTGTTTTATCATAAGCACAACCTAAACACTATCTGTGAAACCGGGCATAAAAATTATAACGTTTGAAACTTTTACACTTGTTTAAAAAATTTGTTGTTGGATTGCTTACAAAATAAATTTACACAATTCCGACTCAGTGAGTGATGTGTTCTGTTCGTTGTATATTGATTTTTGTATTTCAGTCAATCAGTTTTTTTCAGATTTATCACAAAATAAAATAATTAAAGTACTTCCAGAAAATATTAACCAAGTCCGTCATTGAATTCCCCTAATCAATTGTCGCAAATTTTTATTTATCCATTTCGCTTATCTTTGTTAATTGATATTTGAAGCAGTTGTGTAAACTTTCTAATAACAGCCGCTTGCTGCTGAAAACACCCATTGTGTTTCAATATCCAACCCTATATTTGCACAAATACTTGATAAATAATTTTGTTTGTTTGTATCAATAAACACATTTTGTGGGTAGCTATAAAGTACAACTTGATTTTTAAAAGGTGCCAAAGGTGGTACGTACATACTTGTATCATATGTATCTGGAACATATGACCACAATTCTAATGGAAGATAAGGGAATAAGCAAATATTTATAAATGCTTTCAGGGGTAAACTGTAGAGCGATAATGAAATTAATTTGCAGGCATACGTTGGCTTTCTCAGAGTTAGGGTAAGGTAACACTGAAATTATTTCCCTAACGGAAAAGCAGATGTTACGCTTTAAAGATTGCAGGTTAAACTCCTAACAATACACATTTCCTCCTCATATATCTTATGTACAGCACTAATTTATAGCCAAAGTACCGACAACAGACTATAAGGTCTGATGTGTATATTTGCAATGTTTATACTCTTCTTATCTCGCCCGTTTTAGCACCGAAACAATATTAATACTCTTTGCTATAATAGATATTTCATATTCATGGCCTAAATCCCCTTGTTTGTATACAGTTTGCGGACTAAACGCCTCCGAATATAATTACAATAGTGGTACTCATTTAACGTTGCAATGATATAAATATAGTAAA
Organism: Zeugodacus tau; assembly: GCA_031772095.1. NCBI lineage: Eukaryota > Metazoa > Arthropoda > Insecta > Diptera > Tephritidae > Zeugodacus > Zeugodacus tau. Next base: position 33,418,212 of record CM062652.1, read on the forward strand.
TTTGCAATATGGCAACAAATGTTAAATGAGCGCTCTTTGGCAATATTGTGGTAATATCAGCTTATTGTGAATTAATTGTAAGCATGCCATGAATGCCACTGAAAAAGGTCCCGCATATTTGCAAGATTGTCGTAAAATGAAATGCATGTAAAAATTAACAGCTGTTTTACGATATTGTAATTTTGCGATGTTGCCATACGTTTACGACGTTAAATGAGTACCACTAATAATTTGTCTATAGATATCATATAAATAGCACTCTTTATTGTCCCCAAAAGGTTATTTGGTAAAGTAAATTGGTGAAGATGAGTAGCGGACGGCGTTTCTCAGTGTTTTTAGTTTCACTGGTAATTTTCGGTAGTCTCGGCACCAGTACAGCGAGCAATTCGAGCAACCATGTCATCATTACGCAAGACTTACCGGCGAATTGCAATGAAGCGATTCATTTGGCAGGGAGCAAAGCTAAAAGTGGCATATACAAAATACAATTGCCTCCACAATACGGCTATGGTAAAGAGTTCTATGTTAACTGTTTGGTGGATCCATTGCATGGAGCAGCCTGGACGTTAATACAATTACGACAAGACGAATACATGCACTTTTTTCGAGGCTGGGAGGAGTATAAGAACGGCTTCGGAAACTTGAATAGGAATTTTTTTATCGGGCTTGATAAATTACATGCACTAACGGCTTCACAAATGCACGAATTATGGATCGAGTTGAGGGATTTCGATAATGTAACGAAACATGCTAAGTACGACAGTTTTGCGATTGCCGACGAAAGCCAAAAATATGCGTTGAGTATTTTGGGAGAATATTCTGGCACAGCAGGTGATGCCATGTTAGGTAGACACGATGGCGCCAAATTCTCCACATTCGATCAAGATAATAGTGAACGAGGTTCTAATTGCGCAGAATTATATAAAGGCGGTTGGTGGTATGGCAAACGTGCTTGCCACAAAAGGTGAGTAAAGTAAACTTATTTTATAATAACCTACATGCATATAGGGAAATAAAAAATTAATTGGCATTTCTCTCAATTAACAGCAACTTAAATGGACTATATCTTAAGGGTGTCACTAAATCGTTTGCTGATGGTGTAGTTTGGGAACCTTGGCATGGCTATCACTATTCGCTGAAATATGTGCATATGGCAATTAGACCTAAAAATCTGCTGATCAAGAATAGATTAGTGAATTAATATTGGATTAGAAAATATTTAGCGAAAGAGAGTAGAATTAAACACCTCTATAAGAATACATTTAATTAAGTAATTATTAATTAAGATAAATAAACAGCTTCTGCGTAGACATCAAACCCATTTTGTTGTTAAATGCTGATTAATAGGGTATGCTCTCAAAAACATTCCTCAATGGGTAGAATATTGAAAAAATGTGTTTCCAATTCCGATCCGCTGTAATATCGAAACACAAATCCACTAAAAGTTTTAACGACAGTTCCACAGTAACAATATCTAGTAAACTCGACCTCGTAGAGACCCTAATCTATCCACTCTAAAAAAATTTTCATAATGAAAAAACAAATTCGATTCCTTTCTCCTGATGCCATTTCGACATTTATGCCTAAGAAACGGGGAGGCCATCATACATATAGTCATATACCAATACCCCCACTACTAACAATATACATTTATAATTGCATTCTTTCTTTACCTCTATTATTTCCATTTCGTTATTTACTCAATTGCTAACTGATCTTTCCATCAAGGAGTTTCTCTGTAAGCAACAACATTACAATCATTCCAATAATCACAAAATTATTTCTCTCTCTAGTAGCCTTTATACCATAATCAGCCGTCTACCAAAATTTACCTATATTTCGGTAATCAATTAGCCACAGGCCACTGAGGTCTTCATGTGCACAAAGTTGTAAAAAGTTTTATTCCAGACATCTTCACTGTGAAGATATTGCACAGTGAAAGGATCAGATTGAATTCAAAATTGAGTTATATGGGAAGTAGGCCTGGTTGTAAACCATTTTCAATCCGTAACCTCAAGGTGTCAAGAAAATAGTATGTACGAAATTTGGCTTAAATTTGTCGAGTAGTTCCTGAGATATGTTTTGGACCCAAATGAGGGCAACGCCATTTCAGAGCAGCATGTGACTATCAGGGGTGTTGTGGAATCCAAGACAGATTTGCTGAATGTCAGAATGGCAAACCAATTCTGATTTTCATTGGTGTCACAGAATCTGATTGGATTTTCGTCATTTCGAATATAAGCAAACCAATATTCGAATCAGCTGTTCTGCTATTTATTCATGGGGAAAAATTAGCAAGACATGTTTTTGGAATTGTAATCATAGGAGGATGGGACTATGTGTAGAAGTTCACGCAAGTGAGGAAAGTTTTTGATTGTCATTCACTTGGGAGTGGCCAGAAACGATTCTTCTCCACATGGTCCAAGCAGCTCACGACTTCCGGTTTTAGACCAAGTATCCTCTGGGTAGCCAACAGACATCCGTTTGAAGGCGAGCTAAAGTGAGAAGGCGAAGCCCGCTTATGCGGTTATGCGTTGGGTTTGGGACCCACCACATAAAAACACCCCCCAATGAAAAATCTACGAAAGCCTTCGGATGAGACACCCCCCCTTTTGATGACGACCCCTGCAAACGTTTTAAGGATAATGATATAAGGGCATGCACCTGGAATGTCCGGACCCTCTAATTGGGAAGGTGCCTCTGCCCAGCTGGTTGATGTCCTCGTACGACTCAGGGGCTGCTGGACATCACCGCCATCCAAGAAGTGCGATGGACGGGACAAAGCGATCGGAAGAAGGTGGGTCCTTGTGACATCTACTACAGCGGCCATATAAAGGAGCGCAAATTTGGTGTTGGATTTGTGGTGGGAGAGAGACTCCGTCGCAGAGTCCTTGGCATTCACCCCGGTGGATGAACGTCTTGCCACAATCCGCATCAAAGCGAGGTTCTTCAACATATCGCTGATTTGCGCCCACGCCCCAACGGAAGAGAAGGACGATGTGACCAAAGATGCTTTCTATGCGAGCGCCTAGAACGCACCTATGAAGGCGCTGCCCCCGCCACGATGTAAAAGTCGTGCTTGGCGATTTTAACGCCAGGTGGGTAAAGAAGCGTGTCTTTGGCACAACAGTTTCGGAAAATTCAGCCTCCATGACAGAAACATCGCCAAACGGCCTGAGGCTGGATCGACTTCGCTGGGGCCCGAAATATGGTCGTCTGTAGTACCAGATTCCAGCATAAGAAAATACATCAAGCTACTTGGCTGTTGCTCCTGATCGAAACCACGCGGAACCAAATCGATCACGTTGTGATAGACGGAAGACATGTCTCCTGTGTTTTAGACGATAAGCGTACGCTCCGAGGACCAAATATAGACTCGGACCATTATCTGGTCGCAGCGAAGATACGCACCCGCCTCTGTGCAGCAAAGAACGCCCGTCAACAAACACAAGGAAGGTTCGACGTCGAAAAGCTGCAATCGCAACAGACAGCCACGAACATACTCTACTCGACTTGCACTCCTGCTCTCTGGAGAGCACCTTCATCAGCATCTCGGTATAAGGGAACTGTGGAACGGCATCTCAAAGCTCACTGGCGTACCGCTGCAGCCGAAACAATTGGTTTTCGGCAACGACCAAAAAACAAGCTGGTACGATGAGGAGTGCCGTCTCGCAGCGGAGAGAAAAACAGACTGCTTTCTACCTCGCAACGTTGTGCAAACGACCACAACACGTGCGGGATGGGATAGATACCGAGAGCTGAAGAGGGAAGCGAGACGCATCTGCAGACAAAAAAAAAAAAGAGGCCGAAATGCGTGAGTACGAAGAGCTTGAGAAGCTGGCAGACAGAGGGAATGCTCGAAAATTTTATGAAAAAATGAAGCGACTTAACGAAGGTTTTAAGACCGGAGCATCCTCATGTAGAGACCAAGGCGGTAATCTGGTAACCGATGTCCAGGGCATACTGGGATTATGGAGGGAACACTTCTCCGACCTGCTGAATGGCAGTGAGAGTACAACACCAGGAGATGGCGAACCCGATCCCCCAATCGATGACGATGGAACAGATGTTCCATTACCCGACCATGAAGAAATTCGAATAGCAATTACCCGCTTGAAGAACAACAAAGCAGCGGGGGCCGATAGATTACCGGCAGAACTATTCAAATACGGCGGCGAAGAACTGATAAGGTGCATGCATCCCAGCTTTCTTTTGCAAAATATGGTCGGAAGAAAGCATGCCTGACGATTGGAATCTCAGTGTGCTCTCGCCCAATCCATAAAAAGGAGATCCCACAATCTGCGCCAATTACCGTGGGATCAGCCTCCTAAATATCGCATACAAGGTTCTATCGAGCGTATTTCTTTGTGAAAGACTACAAAGCCCACCGTCAACAAACTGATTGGACCTTATCAGTGTGGCTTTAGACCTCTCGGAAAATCAACAACTGACCAGATATTCACCATGCGCCAAATCTTGGAGAAGACCCGTGAAAAGAGGATCGACACACACCACCTTTTTGTCGATTTTAAAGCAGCTTTCGACAGCACGAAAAGGAGCTGCCTTTATGCCGCGATGTCTGAATTTGGTATCCCCGCAAAAACTAATACGGCTGGTGTAAGTTGACGTTGAGCAACACCAAAAGCTCCCGTCATGATTGGGAAGGACCTCTCCGAGCCGTTCGATACCAAACGAGGTTTCAGACAAGGTGACTCACTATCGTGCGACTTCTTTAACCTGATGCTGGAAAAAATTATAAGAGTTTTGCAGAGCTAAACAGAGAGGCGTACCATCTTTACAAGAGTGTACAGCTCCTGGCGTACGCCGATGATATTGATATCATCGGAAGCAACAACTTTCCCGCGCCGGTTTGTTCTGCTTTTTCCCGCATGGATAAGGAAGGCGCGAAGCGAATGGGTCTGGAGGTGAATGAGATGACAAGACGAACATATCTGCCTGTCATCAAGCAAACAGTCGGCGAGCATTCGCGCCTTTGGCTCCCACGTCACTGTTGACAGTCATAACTTCGAGGTCGTAGATAATTTCGTATACCTGCAGGAACCAGCATCAACAACACGAACAATGTCAGCCTTCGAAATCCAGCGCGCAGAATAACTCTTGCCAACAGGTGCTACTTTTGGACTGGAGTAGGCAATTGAACAAGTAAAGTCCTTTCTCTCGACGAACTCAAAAATCAAGCTCTACAAGTCGCTTATCATCCCCGTCCCTGATCTACGGTGCAGAAGCTTGGACGATGTCAACATCAGATGAGATGACACTAGGAGTTTTCGAGAGGAAAATTTTGCGCAAGATTTATGGTCCTAAGAACATTGGCAACGGCGCGGAAGATACCGCAGACGATGGAACGATGAGCTGTACGAGTTATGTACGCCGACGGACATTGACATAGTTCAGCGAATAAAAAGACAGCTGGCTACGCTGGTTGCTAGGCTTCCATGTTGTCCGAATGGGACGAAAAACACTCCAGCCCTGGAAAGTGTTCGATGCAGTACCCGCCGGAGAGAAGCCGAGGAAGGGAAGGCTTCTCCACTCCGTTGGAGGGACCAGGTGGAGAGCGACCTGGTTACACTTGGGATCTCCAACTGGCGCCGAACTGCGAAGGAGAGAGAGAGGTGGCGCACTATCGTCGATTCGGCTATAACCGGCTAAACGGTTGCAACGCCAATCACATACATACATACAATCATATAATTAGTTCAAAATATTCATTAAACCGAAAAAATGTAATTAAAATGAGAAATTATTTCAGCTTTTATTTTCTTTGGCAATGAAAGTAGCGGGAAAAAATGAAAGTTTTAAGGAATCACAGCAATTCGCTTTATGCTCAAAGGAAGTCAAAAATAGTAATTCTTTTTATGTAAAAATGTATATATTTAAGTGTATATATACAGTGGAACTTCTCTAACTCGAATCACCATAATCCACAAAAAACTTCGAGGAAATTTGTATGGAATTGCCTTTCAATGTCACTTCAAGAGTTCAAGTAATGGAGAACTTCGAGTTATAGAAATTCGAGTTATGGAAGGAAATTTGTATGAAATTTGATTTTTAAACGCTATTGCCAATTTAAAAGTTCAAGTCATGGAGATCTTCGAGTTATGGAAATTCCACTGTATATTGTTTAACTTTTATATAAAGAGTTAGATATTTCCATGATCTAATCTGAATTTCTTATTTTGTAAAATTCTTAGAATATTTTATTTTTTTTCGTTGAATTCAATAATTACGCCATTTAGCGTTCTTATCTTATTTTTTTTAATAATAATTATATTTTTTCCAAAGCGTTTTAACGGACAAAATGTCTCAAATCTGTCAGCTCTGAAGCTCTTGGTTTGTTTCTGATAGCTAAACCGATAAAATTGGTTTCCATGGCAACTTAAACGAATAGAATTTCTGATTCGAACATCAAACCAATAATATCAGTATTCATGACACGAACCAGAATTTTTTGTTGGTTTGAATTCTGATTCCGACAACTGTCAGATTCCACAGCAACCCTATATAGGACATTTTTTGATTCTCAACTTAGCTGTTCTCGTTATTGTTGATTTGTTAAAATCGCATTCTTCCTCCTTTTCCTGATAACTTAAAATTTATTCCCTCCATTCTATGATCGAGCTCTGAAAAGGTGCTCTAGTAGTATTAGTACATATAGTCGGTTGGTTCCAACAACAATTCTGGAAACAACGTAGAAGTTTAATACCAAACCCAATCCAAGATTATATAAAAGATGTGTTCTCTGAAGAATTGAGCGAGTTTGTTTAACGGCTTTAATATAATCAAAACGTAATTTTTCTTTTTTGTTCCTTTTTTGTTTTTGACCGCTTTACAAAATTTCTTAAAGAGTTTTCTCGAAATTTACAGACCTCATCTAACCGCTCCATATACACACCACACCCTGTTGCATATGAACACTTATTGCCTACAAGTTTATTACATAAGTAAAGTGAGTTGAAAACCTCATTTCCTTTTCGCTGTGGAAATGACTGTAAATCACTCTTTTTATCACCAGCTTCTTTGCTGCACTCTTTTACATATAGGCGCATATAATAATATTAAATTATATTTGCACACACGCATGCACCTGTTCATAAACAAGTCTGCATTTATATTTCGCGGGGGCTGTTTTGATACAATTCTGGAGCACAAATTGAGGAAATCTTAAGTATCCAACAAAAATGCAAAAAAAATCATAAAGTAAATATTATTGCAAGTAGTTGTGTGCCTCGCTCGTGAGCTCTTCAAGCATTTATCGACATATGGACTTTACGATTTGCTTTTAGGATCAAGAATTTACTTATTTGAAATGCAGCGCTTATAGAGAATGTAAACAAATAGGTTTTGATTTATGGTTGAGTCAGCCAAATGACTTACACGCTATAAGTCTGACAACAGACAAATATTTCGCTGTCAAATATCATTATCCGTCTTCGATTCAATAAGCGCTAGAGATCGATCAACCTATCCAGATGTTCAAACAAACGGGCAGTTTACCCCTTAGTTTCGAGCAGCATCCATACCTTACCTATTAAAAAAATGAGGAAGACCTAAATCGGTTGTAACCGAACATTAAATACTCTCGCAATTTTATTATTTAATTTTACTAAGATAACACACAATTTGACCAATAGAATAACGAAAATCATATATCCAAGATTTTACGTTCACTCAAGTCTTGGAGGATGGAGTCATATGTAGAAGTTCCCGTAAGTGAGGGAAGTTTTGAACTGTCATTCACTTGGGCCAGTAACGATTCTTTTGCAGGCAGCAACAGCCTCGGATGAGAAACCCCAATGACGACCACTGCAAACGACGAATATCCGGACCTTTAATTGGGATGGTGCCTCTGCTCAACTGGTTGATGTCCTCGTAAGAATAAAGGCTGACATCACCGCCCTCCAAGAAATGCGATGGACGGGACAAAGACGGAAGAAGGTGGGTCCTTGTGACATCTACTACATCGGCCAATCCGCATCAAAGCCAGGTTCTTCAACATCGAATCACGCGCAACCAGTACGATCATGTTGTCATAGATCGACGACATGTCTCCAGTGTTCATGATGTGCAGGTGTTCCATTACCCGACCTTGAAGAAATTCGAATAGCAATTACCCGCTTGAAGAACATCAAGGCGGCGGCGAGCTATTCAAATACGGCGGCGAAGAACTGATAAGCGTGTTTCAGTTTCTTTGCGGAATATGGTCGGAAGAAAATCATGCTCTACAATTGGAATCTCAGTGTACTCTGACCAATCCCACAAAAAGGGAGACCCCACAATCTGCGCTACTTACCGTGAGATAAAGCCTTCTCAACATCGCTTATAAAGGTTTTATCGAGCGTACTATGTAAAAAGACTAAGGCCCACCGTCAACGAAACTGATTGGATCTTATCAATGTGTGGCTTTAGACCTGGAATATCTACATCTGATCAGTTCTTCACCATGTGCCAAATCTTGAAAAAGACCCGTGAAAAGAGGACGACACACATCATCTCTTTGTCAATTTTAAAGAAAAAATAATACGATCTGCAAAGCTAAGTAGAGAAGGTACAATCTTCTATAATAGTGTACAGCTGCTGGCGTACACCGATGATATTGATATCATTGGAAACAACATTCGCGCCGTTAGTTAGTTCTCCTTTTTCCAGACTGGATAAGGAAGCGAAGCGTATGGACAACATAGACATAGTCCAGCGAATAAAAAGACATCGGCTACGTTGGATACGTCATGTTGTTCGAATGGAAGAAAGTGTTCCAGTTTCCAGTTTCTCAATGTTTAGACTGTATAAGGAGTGCTTAAAAGATACGATTCCAGAGTTTGGTTGATATAGTTTTAGTAGTTTTTGAGATACATATGTATAAAAGCTTAATAAGGGCGGCCATTTACCTCTTCTTGTCACCTTTATACCAAAGTGATATATAACTCCATATCTAACTCATTTAGTTTTAGGACTTACAAACAACCGTTATGTGAACAAAACTAGTATACTCCCTGTACAACTTGTTGAGAGAGTATAATAAATCCAAAATACATTGCTCTGAACCCACACAAGTAATAGCAACCAAGCCAGGCCAGGCTCTCCTAAAAGGCTGTACTTTTTCGAGATTTGGAAATATTAGACTTTCT